>CM043717.1:1282117-1427117 GCA_023969325.1 Oryzias curvinotus
CAGGCTGGAAAAACTCATAACTCAGTGGTGCCCAATGTGCTATGTCTGTTTTCCCTAAAAGTTGAAAAGCTTAGCTGATCCCTGTATTTTGGAACCAGTATATGTTGAAACGCCTTGGACCGAGTTTGACTGTTCTTCATGAAACTGTCACTGCAGGGTGTCTGCCAGGCTTCTTCAAAGGTGAAGCCTCCAACAGATCGTGCGACGCTTGCCCTGCCAACTCTCAGGCTCTGGTCTCTGGAGCCCAGTTTTGCTTGTGCAAGGATGGATTTTATCGAGCACCAACAGATCTGCACACAGGGCCCTGCACAGGTGGGAATGCTACTAGCATTGAACTGCTTTTCTGTGCATTTGCATGCTGGATTCGTTTTTCTCGCATCAATACTTTAAATACAGATTCTTTAAATACTTCTTTGTGTTTCCTAGGCATAATTTTGTTCTCCAACCTTTTATATTACAGGCCTCCCCTCTGCTCCCCGCGACCTCATGGCCTCCACCCAGCTCCCGTCAGGGAAACTGCTCCTCTCCTGGAAGCCGCCTGAAGACACTGGAGATCGGGAGGACATAACTTATAATGTGGAGTGCCAGCGCTGTGACGGTCCTGTCTGTCAGACCTGCGGAGAGAAGATCCGCTACGAGCCTGGCAGCGTGGGCCTCACCGGCACCAAGGTGCTAGTGAGCCAGCTTGATGCACACCTGAACTACACCTTCACTGTGGAGGCTCTAAGTGGTGTATCTCAGGTTCCTGAGGAGGAAATGCCATCTTCCACCTCCATCACTACATCTGTGCTCTTCACAGGTGAGCAGGACTAGCATACAGAGGATACATCTAGCATACATCTCATCATGAAGAACTGACTTCATTACTGATGATATTTTTTATATTTTGATCTCCTTTTGCCATCAGATCCCCCAAAACATATAAGTATACAACTGGTTGAACAGACTTCCACCAGTTTGTCCCTTTCCTGGGACGTCTCCTCTCATTCTCAGCCAACCAGCTATGAACTTACCTACCGCAAGAAGGTGCACCACGCTTGACTGTTTTCCCCAAAGTTCCATAGAATTGAACTGGGTATTTCTTGTAGGATCCGAATTGACGGATGTTCAGTTCTAAATGTATTTTAAAAGAGACATACAAACTTCCCACTCTTGTCTGTGGGTTCGGAAGTGATGTTGGTTTGCCTTCTGTCCCTGCCAGGATGATAATCTGGATAAAACGACCTACATTTGGCTTAAATTGGAGAAAAACTATGCTCAGATCAAGGATCTGGCCCCGGCTACTGCCTATCTCTTCAGGGTTCAGGCTCTCAGCAGTGATGGCAGCCGCGGAGGCTTCAGCCAGGAGGAACAGTTTGAGACCTTGTCTGAAGGTAAAAAGAGAACAATTCATTATTCCTGACATCCTTGTTCAGGGTTAGGGTCTCGCTTGAATGTCTCTGCTTTTGTTTTTAGAACATCATAGCAAGACAGCAGTTATCCTGGCTGCTGCGGCGGGAGGAGCCAGCATGTTGATCCTCGTGCTTGTGGTTCTGTTTGTGCGCAGACGGTGAGTAACCGCTGCCCTATCAAAGGCATCCACCCCTGTTTAGACTTCTCACGTTTGGTCTTAGCTAAGCCTCTAAAAACATCTGCATCCACTTGCTCTGGATTTCTCTAGCTGAATCCGAGCACTCACCTGGGTTGAATCTGTCCCGTCATCGGTCATTGAGCAAATCAGCTCCAAGTTCAAGTTTAAGTCTCCAATTTGTTCTCTGCATTTGACCCATCATCCCCTGGGGGAGGGGAGGGGTGAGCTGCAGACACAGCCACGTTCCAGCCACTTGGTGGTGTAACCCCCCAAATCAGCCCCTTCATTATGGGTGCTTAGGGTGCCATCTTTAGAGATTTTGGTCTCAAACTTGGCCTGGATTTGAACTCACTACCTTCCGGTCACAGGGCGGACACTCTATCACAAGGCCAGTGAGGGGCACACCAATGGTCATTCCATGTTCTTGGATCGTTCTGTGTAAACGGGAACTTGCTCAGTGGGGGGAAAACTCACAGATGCTCATATAGCTGAGTAGCTGAGTAAGACCCTTAACGCTACTGCCTGAGCGCGGTTCAGCTGCAGCTCACCGCTCCCCCAGGGGATGGGTCAAATGCGGAGAAGAATCTCCCCATTGAGGGATCAATACAGTATCGGAATAACACCCTTCAATTCATCCGTAAATGTTTCTTTCTCTATAAATTAATTTTAATGGCAGGAACACTTCAGAACATTAACTATCTTCTTCATACTTCCAGTTTTTTCTGCAGATTTGCTATGAAACCATTCAACTTGTTTGGGAAAATGCTTTATGGATGTTTTATGGATGTCCTACAGATACATGGGATATTCAGATACATTAACCCATTTTTCTAGACCCATCTAATCCTTTGACAAACAGCTGATTCTGATGTGGGGAAAAGCAGCTTTTCATATCAGCTTTGCACCGTTTGCATCACATTAGTAATGTTGAGTGCTGCATGATTACACAAAGCTGCTTTTCTCCGCCACAGAACCATCTGATTCCCATTGATTGCATAAATGGTTGATGAGTTACAGTAGGTCAAAGAGCTAAAGCTCCGGTGTTAAAGATGAATCCCTTTTGGGAGCTCGGGGGTTGCTGGAGCCTATCCCAGCTGCTGTCTGGTAAAGGCAGGGTTGACCCTGGATGGTTTCCCAGTCCATCTTGGGGCCTCTTCAACACACACTGACTCAAATGTTTGGACTGAGGGCCCAGAGAAAACTCTGTGTAACAGATAGGAAGTTTATTTATTAAAAATTGTTAATGTTTTTCTGTTACAAACCTGGTTTCCTGCATTTTGGGTTCTACACCATGGAGTCCTGACATACATAGGAATAAATAGGAAAGTGCTCATTATGGTAGGGTTCTTGTTCATCCAGGTGGGATGTTGGAAATTGGATTTGAGCAAATTACTTTAGGATTTTCAGCAATTTAAGCATAAAGCTTCAATGGTCGCACTTGCAGCTTAGCAACTTCAGGGATTCGGCTTGCACACATGCCTTATCAAAGATATTGTCTAGTTTTAAAATATCCTGTGTTTCAGGAAAAGAAATTCTCACAGGCAGAGACAAGACGACACTTACTTTTCCAGCCCAGGTAAAACCGCATGTTAATAAACTGACAGTTCGTGGAACTGTTCTCAGTGCAGTTTTGTGTCTTTGACATGCAGAGCAGTTAAAGCCGCTGAAGACGTACGTGGATCCACACACATACGAGGACCCCAACGTAGCCGTGCTGAAGTTTGCCACAGAAATCCACCCTAGCCATGTAACAAAACAGAAAGTCATTGGAGCTGGTGAGTGACACACCGCTGGGAAAATCTGCCACAGGGCTTAAGATGTTGAAAGAGCTTTCCAACCCACAGATTCGCTGTTTATTTTGTGTGTGTTTCACCGTTTAACAGGCTGAATGACAGGGGTTTGCAAGATTAGCATCAGTTCTCACACAACAAGTTGAGACACTGTCTGTTGTGCGTCAGGTCTGAGGAATGTGAGGGTTTGAAACCAGGTTTCAGCAGAAAAGACACGGCAGCAGAACAGGACGCTGGGAAGCTTTTCTTTAAGGAAAGGCTCGTTCAAGTGCGAACACTTTGACTCTTTGGACCTTTTTCAGTGATCAGCTCCCATGATCACGTGTGCAGCAGCCTGCCTGCAACACACAGGGCAGTCTTTCTTGCAGTGCCACGCCAAGACACACCTCTGTGAGAGCACCTCAGGCAAAACAGGCACAGAGACTTCCTTATTTTGTCACTGTTATACAGCCAAGGCCTGCAGCAAGAAACCCGAGAAGATTCCTCACATCCATTTACTGTTGTCGTTCTGGATCTCTTGTTCTGATAAAGACTGTGCCTTTTTGCAGGAGAATTTGGTGAGGTGTACAAAGGAATTTTAAAGGTTCCAGGGAAGAAGGAGTTTGCAGTAGCTATCAAGACACTGAAGTCCGGATACTCTGAGAAGCAGAGGCAGGATTTCCTGAGCGAGGCCTCGATCATGGGCCAGTTCTCCCATCAGAACATCATCCGTCTGGAGGGCGTGGTTACCAAATGTAGGCATCCCTGCTGTTAAGCTTGTTTTATCTCGTATCATCATTTTTAATATAGTGCCTGTCACTGGGTTTTTGTGCAGTTAAACATGCTATGATAGTGACTGAATACGTGGAGAATGGAGCACTGGACAAATACCTGAGGGTGAGTCCGCCTGTTTTCCTGCCCTCACTTTGTTGTTAACTGATTATATAAATGCTTGAAAAGGAGGCCATGACATCATTTGATAAAAGAACAACCCTTCTCTCTTCCTCTAGACCCACGATGGAGAGTTTTCCTCCTTCCAGCTGGTGGGCATGCTGCGTGGAATCGCCGCTGGGATGAAGTACCTCTCAGACATGAGTTATGTTCACCGGGACCTGGCTGCTCGCAACATCCTGGTCAACAACAACCTCGAGTGCAAAGTGTCTGATTTCGGCCTGTCCCGAGTGCTGGAAGATGATCCTGAGGGGACATATACCACAAGTGTGAGTAGATATGGGCCTTTCTCAGAGCATGACCCACAAAGAATGTCAGGACGCTCACGGTTGGGTATGTCTGTGTTCTTCAACAGGGAGGTAAAATTCCCATTCGCTGGACAGCTCCAGAGGCAATAGCCTACAGGAAGTTTACTTCAGCAAGTGATGTTTGGAGTTTTGGCATCGTCATGTGGGAAGTCATGGCGTTTGGAGAAAGACCCTACTGGGATATGAGTAACCACGAGGCAAGCTAACAGTTAGAGTTAATTTCTTTAAATGGCACTTTAGGTTATACAGTGTTATAAAGTATAGATGATATTTAGGTAAATAGCTGGCCTAAAAAATCTAATGATGTGACCAACTGCAGGTGATGAAGGCTATCAATGAGGCTTTCAGGCTGCCTGCACCCATGGACTGCCCTTCAACTGTCTACCAGTTGATGCTGCAGTGCTGGCTCCAGGATCGGTCAAAGAGGCCACGCTTCGGAGACATCGTAAGCCTGCTGGACAAGTTAGTGCGCAGCCCCGACTCCCTAAAGACCATTGCAGACTTTGATCCACGGTAAGATCTGTTTGGTAATCAGCCATCTGAGTTAGGCTAAGGTTTTCTTAAACCAGTGGTCACCATAAACACCCAAGTCTCAAAAGCAAGTCCTCCACCAAAAAAGTTGGAACAGGGAAGTTTGGCCTCTAACAATGGTCCTCAGTGAGCCTGTATGTATGCACAGACACATGAAACATAAGATGGAATAATGGGCCGGGGGTCCACGGTGGCCCGGATCATCAGACTGATGGGTGGTCATCGCTAGGCCCCCAGCCCATGTCAACAGCCCTCAAGTGTTTATGCTACTACTGTAGGATTTCTAACAATTAGACGGTAGCAGTGGGATGGCAGCACAGGGGCAGGGGGTGGCAGTCTGAAAGCGACCCATCATCAAACAATTTTGGGACCTTGGATACCCTCCTATCAGTGAATTATTGTGCTGCTGCCGCAGGGTGCGGTTAACCACGACTCCTGCTGCTTCATCGGCGTGGTGATCAAAAATCCCACACCGTCACAGCTCTAGTTTATATCTTGTGGGACACAAAAAAAGCGACTTCTCCAGTACCGAAAGCAGAACCGTTAAGGTCAGATCTTATGGATACTGCGGTCTTGAAGAATGTTGCCCCAGGGCTCGGTACCCATCCCTACTTATCACCCCATCACTTCTGTCCAAACAAGAATCTGTTTTTGCTGTGTTAAACTCTGTTCATCGGAAACATTTGTTTGTCCTTTCCATTGCCAGCATTTCAATCCGTCTGCCAAGCACCAGCGGCTCGGACGGTTCTCCCTTCAGGTCCGTGTCCGAATGGCTGGAGTCCATCAAAATGAGCCAGTACATTGACAACTTTACATCTGCCGGGATACTCACCATGGACCAGGTCTTGCAGATGAAGAATGAGTATGTTTGTCATCTTTGTTCCTTATTGAATGTAAAACTACAATCCTAAGATTTCTTGCTGCATATCTCTAGAAGCAAAAGTCAGAATTTTAAAATGTTTTGGCAGGACTGGGCTCATTTGTGGTGGACCAGTGATTGTAGGCCCATGCATGCAGTTAGACATGCTACCTGCCTTGTGGATCGATTCTTCCTGACCTAAAATCCTGGTTTTGCCTGTTCAAGTGAAAATGCTCTTTAGCTTTACATGCAGGTTCAAAAACCCATAGAGAAAGAACTACTTGAGAATATTCTGGACCTGATCCATTATGACCATTTTCTAACCACAAGACCATCCAAAAAATAAACCCCTCAGTCTCTGTAAATGCAATCCTTCTGGACAAACTGTAAAGACAAACACTTTCAAGTATTTGTTATGCAGCCGGATGTCATTTCATGGCTCCATTCTTCCATGGTAGTCATGTGGTAGCACTCTTGGAAAACCACCAGTTATTTATGATGCACCCTTTTGCCAGACAAGTGATTCATGGTAAGCAGGGAGAATTCTCGTTAAGTCATTGAGGCTGTAATTAAAACTTTGGCTTAGAACTTGTGTATGTGTGTGTGCAAGGCTGTAGGTCTACCAGTGAGGAGCAAATAAGCCAGTATTACCTGTTATTGTCCAAGATGAATAAAAACAGGCAGATCAGAAGCTTGGAGCAGACCCCACCTTTCAGCAAGTTGAAGCTAGACTGGACTGGAATCGGCCCCAGGCTGGTATTTCATCACTGAATGAGTGGGTGATTACTTCAAGACACGAGAAAGCAGGAGGGATGTGTGAAAGGGGCTGGACTGAAGCCAAAACGCCAGAGCAGCGGCTCTTAAACACTCTTCTGTCTTTTGCAGGGACGTCAAGAACATTGGCGTGAGGCTCCCCGGCCATCTAAAGAGAATTGCTTACAGCATCTTGGGTTTAAAGGACCAGACCAGCACCCTTAGCGTGTTTGCAGTGTAAACACGCTCATCCAGACCAGCGGCTGCAGCTGGCAGCCTTTTTTACTCTTAGCTTTGCTCAAGCTGCAGGGATGGTTTTGAACCAACGCAAGCAGGAAAACGGCACCATCCTGTGGACTGAATAATTCTGGCTTATTCTGCTCTTTTTTACATGGAATTGATCAAATAGTCTGTAAATTTAAATATCTATTTTTGTATTGTACATGCCTTATTTTGGATATATCCCAATGCTAGAATAGTAGGATTTTGCTCTTTTTCTTTCATCATCAACCTTCTCTAACCTGCTTCAGCTTTGCACCAGGAGTCCAGTGTCCTGCTTCAGCAGAAAACTAATGAGGGATGATGATATTTATAGATGCCTTTGATATTGTTTTGTATTTCTACCCTCTATCATAGCTATGACCCAAACATTGGAATTAAGACCAGATAATGTAGCACTTGATCAGCTTTGTTTTTCTTATAAAAAAGAGAAACAATTCTTAAGCCTTGAAATGTTTAGAATTTGTGAACAAAGTTCTGTTTGTGACTGTTAAGTTATTTGATAGACTGAAAGTTTAAAAGGGAAAGAAAACTGCTGGTTGATATTTTGGGTTTGACTTTCAGTATCTCATTTGGCTTTTGGACCCTTTTGTTGTGCAAAGTCACAACATTTGCGATGCTTCAACAATCAAGAGCTTCACTCATCCCAGAGATTTGCCACTAAATATGTTCAGAGGAAGGTGAGTGTAAGCAGCTCTCCTGTGTGAGTAGCGGATGCGCCTCCTGTTGATGACTCCAAATCTTATTGATTTACATTTCCTTTGGATTTTTTGCTTTTATTGACTTCATTTGAAAAAGATGATTTTTTTCTGGTTTACACTCTTAACCAAACAGTTGTTTTAAATTCACTGCTGCTGACTTTTCAAATCTTTCTTTGTGAAACTCATTATTAGCTCATTCCTCGTTGCCTTTGGTTTTATGGTATATTTTATAGTTTATTTATTTTTTTATCTTTTATTTATTTAAAGTGACAAACACTGAGCTTGGTTTATAAGTTTATATTAGCTGCTCATTAATTTTGAAATAAAATAAAAAAATCCTCAGTGTGTCTCATTTCTAAGCTAGTCACCCCCAGACTGCAATTACATTGCAGAGAAAACCCCATAGCTAACTTTGATCTATTTATTTAAATTCTGTTTGTTTTTTAAGCAGTACAGCTCTTTTGAGTTTAGTTTGAAAGTTTTTAGTCATGGTTTTGCAGAGGGTAATGTTTCACGTCCTTGCTGTCCTCAGGTGCAGGTTTGCATTGCCCCGTCTTTGTAGGCCGCTGGTTGCTCGTCGGCAGGTTTTCTGTGTTTCTCCTGAGGTTCAGAAAGCTCTAAATTCATGGTTGATCAACCAAAACCCCCTTACTGGGGTGGATACAGACAAACCAGGACCAAAACCAGGATCAAAATGTGAAACTTTTAAGGACAATTTAGAAGAAATGTTAAGTAATCTAAACCAACATAAACAATTAATAATTTGTGGAGACTTCAATATAGATCTCATAAAGCTTGATTCACATTTACAAACATCAGATTTTTTTGATTCATTGTATAGTAAAGGACTATATCCTTTGATTACAAAGCCTAGCAGAATAACAACAACTAGTAACTCTAATAGACAATATTTTCACCAATATTTTGAAAAGTCAAAGAAATTGTGGGTTAGTAATTAATGACATAAGTGATCACTTGCCTATATTTGCTATATTTGCGCTTAGGTTGCCAAAAAAGTCAGCAGAAATCCACCAAATATACAAAAGAATAAGGAAAGATGAAACTGTGAACGCTTTCAGAAATGATCTCATAAATTAAGACTGGAATGAAATTTATACAGATGATGTAAATGGTGCATATGAGGCTTTTCTGAAACTTTATTTAGATCTTTACAATAGACACTGTCCAGAAGTTCTAAGTAGACCTAAATCTAAAAAGAACAGAAAACCCTGGATAACAAAGAAAAACAAACTCTATAGACTTTTTAAACTTAAGAACAGCAGCAGCTGAAAAACGTTATAAGGTTTACAAAAACAAGTTAACAAATGTATTGAGACAAGCTGAGAAGAAATATTATCATAGGATTCTGTATGAAAATAAACATAACTTAAAGGCTACGTGGAACATTCTGAATAAGGTCATAGAAATAAGTCAGGATCTATAGAACCACCCCTTCTTCCTGAAAGACAATGTGGTCAGTAAAAAGCAAGAGGACATGGCAAATGAATTCAATTCATTTTTTGTAAATATAGGACCCAACTTAGCAGAAAATATCACATGCAATATACAAGCAAAATATGTTAGTAAAATAAAAATTGGATTTCCCAATCTCTGTATTTATCTGATGTGACTGAAAATGACATTTGGACTACAGTATACAAACTGAAAAACAAGACCTCAAAGGACAGTGATGGGATTGACATGAAATTAATCAAAATAACCATAGATTATACTGTCACACCACCACATCATATCTTTATTCTTTCCCTTAAATTGGGAATTTTTCCTGAGAGGATGAAAATAGCTAAAGTTATTCCTTTTTTTAAAAATGGAGACAGACATACTTTTAATAATAACAGACCAGTATCATTACTTTCCCAATTTTCAAAAGTTTTAGAAAAGTTGTTTGTTAACAAACTAGACAGCTTTATTGAAAAGAATAAATTGTTAAATGAGAATCAGTTTGGGTTTCGTTATAATGGATCTACAGATTTGGCTATAATGAAAATAGTTGAAGAAATTTCAACAGCAATGGACAAAAAGAAACACACAATAGGAGATAGGAGTTTTCATTGACTGAAAGAAGGCTTTTGACACCATCGATCATTCTATATTATGATTTCTAAATTCTATGCATCTGGGGTTAGAGGAATTTACAAAAACACAACAATATGTGCAGTTTGGAGGTAATAAGTCTGATCTCATGAATGTTATTTGTGGACTTCCACAAGGCTCAATTATAGGACCTAAACTTTGTATTTTATATATAAATGATATTTGGGATATTTCTAAGTTGTTATTAGAGAAGAGAGCTATTGGAATTATTCATAAAGATAAATTTAGAGATCACACAAATGAACTTTTCATGAAGTCAGGTTTATTAAAACTTAAAAATGTAATTGAATTGCAGACCTTATTAGTTATGTTTAAAATGTCATATTTTATGTATTTATATTTAATTTTTTTCAACCTTTACTATAGTTCTCAAATGATTAATTCATTCTTATTTTATTTTTTAGTTGTGCAGCACTTTGATCAGGTGAGATCAATTTTATTGATGTCACTATAGAAATAAACATATATGGATCTAATGCAGCATTACACCAGGCCAGTCAGTCAAAGTTGGGGAATAACACACAATCTTTTTTCCTGTTCTCAAGATTCTCAGCTAGAAGAACTCATCAAATCCATCTCCATAAAGAATTCAGCCACCTTCTTAGACTTTGAGGGTCTTTCCTCTGCTGGGAAAAGGAAGGCTTACTTTGTTTTCTAAGAATGATCTACTTTGGCTAATTGAAGTGCTACAGCCCTGAAAGCGTCCTTCAAGAAAGAACTGTAGTCCACCAAGGCATTGTTTTTGCCAGAAAAGCAGGAAAGAAAGAAGTTTGAACTATTATTCTGATCTTTCATGAGGCCCGTCTTGGGTTTTTGTCCTTGACTCTCTGCTAACTGTATTTTCTGCTTCAGTCAAACCAAAGGAATGCCCAGAAATAGCCCCGTTTTTATGTGGTTACTGTAAATCAAAAGTCCTGCTTTCTTCAGTCATTCATTCTTCCTTTTCCATCCTTGATGGAAAAAAGGGAAAGGCAATGCTGCTAAATTTACATTTAACTAAGGGAAGTTTGTTATTGAGCTTGATGTATGCTGTGCTGCCATTATTGTCTACATTCCTGTAAATGACAGGAGGAATCTATGGCAAGATGGAGATGGGGGTGATTGCTGGTGAGCCCATGGGAGTGGAGTGCTTTAGGTAATAACAGCATGTTTGAATTGTCTATGAAGACTCTCATTCATTCAGGTTGGTTCCATCATAGTAGGTTTGGGGCTGTCATCTGGACTTGGTTTTTTAAGTTAGAAGATTTTTCACCTGTTATCCAAGAGGCTTTGTCGATTCTGAATTAGCTGGTAGAAGAGCTGGTATGTATGTGTTCATGGGGGAGGAGTCAGACCTGAAACTGGATGGTATTGTCAACTTAGCCTACATGGTTTTGGGTCGTTAAGAGTCCTTTGTCCTCAGCTGGGGGTTGGGGAGCCAGTGACTCCCTCCCCAACCTGGTCATCTCTTTCAGCTTTTAATGACTCAGGTGGAACTGGTTCGGTTGTTTGGGTTTCAGAACACTGCTGTAGATGGATGGAAGAATAAACCTGAGACCACCGTTCTTATTTAGAGAAGGCTTATCCTTCTTGACAAAGATGGCTTCTTTCACTCCTCGCTCAATCCATCCTTTCTCTCTGGCTAGAATTCGGACTTCACTGTCCTCAAACGAGTGGCTTGTGGCCTTCAGGTGGAGGTGCACTGCAGACTCAGGTCCACTTGGGTTGGCTCTGCCATGTTGGTTTGTTGATGTTGGTGTAGAGGTTGTTTGGCCACTGTGATGGGGCTGTGGCTTGCCCTTCTTGGGGTCCTGCGTTCGATGTCTTTGCTTGCCAGGCAAAGGCTAATTATGAAAGAAGCAGGACAGAGGGAAACATTACTACACCACCATCCTTGTGTGTTCTCTCAGTTCAACGCCATACCCACTTTTTGTTGCTTTTGTTTTTTCCCGAATGTTCTCTGGAAAATGTCAGTGTCATGTCCAAGTCGGCAAACCAGCAACACTCTGGAATTTAGATTCTTGCTACTTTTAGCAGCCATTTCCTGACTGATTTCCTTCAAATTCTGCCTGAATCTGTCTGCCGTGGTCTTTCTTCTGCTTCCTCTCTGTCTGCATTTTAGAGGCGATGGTGTCATTTCTCAAGTGCCCCATGTTTGATGCGTATTATCTCTGACCTTTTAGTTTACTCAGAATCTTGCTTATGGAGGAAAGAAAAAAAGGAGACTCAAAGGCCACATCAGTTCCTAAATTGGCCGTTTCACGCAAAGAAAGGGGAGAGATTTAAACCTCACTGCCCTTTCTGTGAAGCAACGTGGCATTAGAGGCTGTGACACATTCGCCAAAAAGGATATTGACGCCATTATCAGTTGGATCACTTCAAGGGATACACTACCTCCATGTAACTGAAGCACATCTTGCCTGATGTTTTCAGTGCTTTCAGTGGAAGGTGATCTGTGAATCCTATAATCAATTTTAAAAAAATGCATAGCAGCATTTTATTAACCATTAAAAACCTTACATTTTTCCTTCATGTGAACATCTTTTTTTAAAACAACAGCAGTGCAGAGTCCATTAAACTCCCTTGGTTTAATAGACAGACTTTGGACACGCGGCTTTGAACTTTCTAGAGCAGCGTTTTGATCTGCGGGTTGTAGGGTTGGAGAAGACCTCACTTTCTATGATTGTATTGGGATAACACAAGACTGCTTAATTTACGTGCTACTTTAAAAATGTTTTTGATGGCCAATACAGTGTTCCTTATGCCGCTTATCCTGGCGATTTTTGACCCCTTTCGCTTGCCATAGAGGTAAACAATGCCATGACATCATCACATACTCTGATGATGTCATAACATGACATCATTCGACATCAAAACACAACATTTAGAACATTTAGACAGACTATGATGTCATATTTTGTCATTAGAGAAAATATGACATCGTAGCTTCTAAGTCTTATATAGGACCCTCCCACAGAGTCTTTGCAGTACAGAATAAGAATCAAGGCTCGGAAAAAAAGTTTAAAGCATTCAGGAAAAGGGCTTTTTTTTAAATTGCAACAAGTCCAACTGTAAAAATGTCTCTTAAAGAATTAAACAGAGTTACAGAACAAATGATTAAGCAGAATGCAACTTTGAGAAGTCAGATTGACATTCTTAGTAAAAATCTTTCCAACATAAAGCACCTGGAAACATCACACAAACACTTAAAGAATGAACGGAAAGCTGCTTTCAGGGAGAACAAGAAATTAATTCAAACTTTAGAGTCACTGAACAAAGAAGCTCAGAAACAACTAAAGGTTCACGAGATATGTGTGGAAGAAAAACTAAAGCTTGAAGAATTCTCTGAAAGAAACAACTCTATTAAGGAGCAAATTAAAACTCTGAAATTGAAACTTTGGCCGAAAGAAGAACTGAAATTGGAAAAGGAGAGAGTGAAATCTCAACGAAAGAATGTGGAAAAGAAATATGTGGTTCTTCAGGCTGAACTGCAAAAATATCAAAAGAAAGCAGCTCGACAATCACTTCTGGAAGCAGATTACAGACTACAGTTGAACGAGTCCCATCTTTTACAGCAGAAAACTGAAGCTCTGAAAAGTGAACTTCAGCAGCTGCAAACAGAGCAAGAAGAACAAGAGGAGATGAGACAAAACTATCCCAGAATGATTGTAGAAAAAGTCAGATTACAAAAATTGAACAGAAAGTTGGAAATGCAGATTTCAGAGATGAAAAAGAGTCAAAAGAATCCCGAGGAACTGTCTGCTCAGTACTTCCAACTGAGAGAGGAGAGGGATTTACTTAGAGTGGAAGCAGAAAACCTCTTAGAAACCAGAAAAAAATCCGAGATCATGCTAGAAGATGTAAAAAAATTGGAATCTGAATGTGATCAAATGCAGGCTGAGAATGAGAAAACCATCCAAACTAACTTGGAACTCTCTCTGGAAGTTGCCAAACTGCAAAGAGACTTGGACATTCAACGAAAGGAAATACACAAGAAGAGACAAAACTATCAAAGTCTGGTGGACAAAAGGGGCAGTTTACAGAACTTCACCAAGACACTGGAATCAGAGATTCAAACCAAAAAGGAAGAACTGTCCAAAACATCTGTCCGATTGTGTAGGGAGAAACATGAAGACGGAACTTTAATGGAAGACTTTGAGGAAAATTCAGATGATGAGCTGGAACTCAGTGAGACACTTTTCTCTGGCGACTCTGAATCTGATGAACATTCTTCGATGTCTGAGGAAGAGGAGGACTCTGATTTTGAGGAAGATGATGAGGAGATCTTAGACAATAAAGAAAATGGACTAAATAAGAAAAGACCGTTTCTACTGAAGATGCCCAGTCTGAGGATTTCAGGGTTGAATCATAAAAAGTTGGGGATGATTTTAAAGGGGCACCAGAGACTGTTCAGGAAGGGTCCAGACTGAGCTCTGTGATCTGACTTTTAGCTAAACTGTAGGAAGTTTGTTTTTCAATAATGAAATTATTTTATGCTACTTTTGTCTTTACTCATTTGAATAGATCTTTTTCATTCACTTTACTGATCTATATCTGTTTATTAAGGCTTATTTATTTGTTTATTTAGTTTTACCATGGATCTCGTTAATGAACTTTTAGTCACTAGTAGGTAACATGCTATGCAAGTAAAATGTGATTTGATTTGATTTACAAAGTCTCATGTCTGAGGAAGAAGAAATCAATACTTTGGTTTCAGATTAGGAGAAAATCTAACACAACGAAGGAGAAACTTTTTAGTTTTGGTGATCTTATGGAGGACCAGCAGAGGAAAGGAATTTTCTTTGACTAGATCCTAAAATAAATCCTAAAAATTCCGATGGGTAGGTGGATTCATCTCAAAACTTTAAACATTTAAATATCTAAGGGAGCTGATAGGAAGAAATATTCAGCTACACACACAACACACATATACATGTAGGGAATAAAATGGGAACACTCCACCCCAGGGTTCTGCACTTGGCCCTAATTTATTAATTTTATATATGATTCCTCTTGAGATACTTATCGATCAATTCAGCCACATCTCATATCATTTCTATGCAGACGATATCTAGCTCTACTGTTCTTTCCTGGAAAATTGTTATTACAAACTACAAACTTTGTTGACTTGCTTAACGAGCAGTAAAAGATGGCTGAGCAATAATCCTTTACTATTAAATAGCCAGAAAACAGAGACATTGATTTTTGCCCCAGAACATAAAATTCCTTCCATCAGACAACACCTTGGGTTGTCTGAGCTTTTCTGTCCACTCAAACCTCAGAAATCTTGGGGTGTTTGACAGGTCTATGTTCCTGGAAGGTCACTCAAAACAGATAAAAAAAAAAAGCTGTTTTTATCAACTGAGGAACGTGGCAAAATTAAAAGTATTCTGTCTCGATCTGACCTGAAAACAATTATCCAGGCTTTGATTTCCTCTCGTTTAGATGACTGCAACTCTCTTTTTCCCTTTTTTAACAAATCATTCTCTAAACCGTCTTCAGCTTGTCCAAAACTCTGCAGCGAGGCTTTTAACAGGAACCAGTGAACGCATCACTGCTCTGTCGTCTGCTTTACATCGGTTACCTGTCCAATTTGGAATTGATTTTAAAATTCTACTTTAACTTTTAGAGCCTTGCATGGTCCAGCTCCGACATATTTTTTACTTCTCTGGGAGAAGTGCTATATAAGTAAAGATATTCTATTCTATTCTACCCCCACCCCACACAAAGGCAGCCAGTCACAAGTCTGGGTAAATGTTGAGGGGTGTGTAATCCATTTTGTAAAGAAATGTTACAATGTTAGGGAAAGGCAATTCCTACCAACTAACAATTGCTTAAAGGATCTTTTTATCTAATCCAGACCTCAATCGTGAATGTTGGAACTGGTTTATTCCAAGCACAAAAAACAAAGAAACCAAAAAAACAAAAACAAAAACACAATCAAACAAACATGAAAAAAGAAGTAAAGTTTTATAAGATTCCTTAATAATCTCCTTATACGACATGAATCCTTTAACACAATTGTCTTGAAATTATATTTCAATCTTTTACTTTTTATAATCTATATTGCTACTTATCTTTAGCTCAGACTGCCGTGACTACGATCATGTCCAAGTCTTTCATGTCACTGACTACCCTAACCGTGGCCAATGTGGTGATCTACTGACTTTGATGAATAGTTTACCGTTTTTTACCCAAACTTTTTTTCATTTTTTTCGGTTGTCTGCACTGTAAACCTGAATAGTCCAAAGAGCTCAAAAGTTTTATAATCACAGAACTCAAAAGTAACAAACAAGTTGAGTCAGCTTAAAACCTATAAGCCGATTCAACTTTTGCCACAGTTATATCTTTATTGGACTAAAAAAAATTGAGTAAATGAAACCTTGGAGTCAAAACCTATGAGTAATAAGACGTGATGACGTCATAATGTACGCCCATGAACGTGAACTCAGCCACAGAAGTCTTCAAGATGGCGGAGGTCTGACGCGAGTGGCAGCTGGCCCAAGTTGATAAGTCACATACGTCTAGGTAAGTCGTATTATTTTATTTTTTATTGTATTTTATGACTTTCGCCTCTGTATTATATATTTGTTGCTTCTTTTGATGTTCCTTCTAGTATATCCTTTTGTATTCATGACGTGCTCCACGACTTTGTATCTTCGAATATATTTATTCAGAATTAAACAATTATTTATGTATGTTCTGCAGTATCATGTAATCAGAGAATTATTGCGTGTGGTTAAAATAAGTTTGGCAAAGTTTCAAGTTTTACGTTTACCGAGTTGGTTAGCGCACATTTTAAATTACAACTAGCTAGCCATTACTACTAGCTAACTGCTAGCTCTGACAGACAGGGCGGCTGTCACAGCCATATACGAGTCAGTGGGAATTGCCTTTTTTTCTACCACAGGCTCTGTGATTTGGTAATCGTTATGTTTTTGTGTAACTTGTATTTCACGTAGTAACCTAATAAATGCAAATGTGGGCTTAGCTAGCTGCCTTACGATGACGTGTTCTTGTATCTTCTTTTAGGGTGCCGGACCGCGGTGAAGTTAGTTTTAGGTTGGATATTCGACAGACATTCAGCGCGGCTCTCCAGTGGGGCCTTTTAGGGACTGTCAACAAATTCACAAGTGCATGAGATGGAAAAGATTTTAACTTGCAAAAATGAGTAAATTACTATTAAAAAACATTATCATTTTGTGTCTTAGTAAAATGTTTTTCTCATTTTGTGTCTTAAAAATCTATTTCTTTTGCAAATCTTACATTAAATTTTGTATTAGGGAGCCGGTTTAGCTCGTGCTGGTTTGTGGTGCCTTCCTCTGTGAAACCCAGGTTCAAATCCGAGCTGCTCCCTGTTTCCCTCTCCACCTCTGTGCCGGTCCCAAGCCCGGTCGCCTTGAGAGGGTTGCGTCAGGAAGGGCATCCGGCGTAAAACATTGCCAAGCTATCCATGCGACTCGTTTGCTGTGGCGACCCCTGATGGGAAAAGCCGAAAGTGAAACAACAACATTAATTTTTGTATTAAAATTACAGCTGTTCACAAAAACATGCAATAGTTTCTTCAATAGCTCCCACTACACCTGACCCAAAGATATAAAACCTATGCCAAATTGTTGTACTGACATACCAACATCAGACACACCTCTTTGTTTTGTAATAAAAAATGTGAAATAATTTATATGAATTTTTATACGGAAATTCCATAGTTTGCATATGAAAGTGTTCATTTTTTTCAATAGCTCCCAAACTGTACGTCCCAAAAATATGAAACCTATGCCGAATTGTTGTACGGACATCTCAACATCGGACACACCTCTTTGTTTTGTAATCAGAAATGTTGTGTATTTTGTGTATCTTGAGATGTCCGTACAACAATTCAGCATAGGTTTCATATTTTTGGGACCTACGGTTTGGGAGCTATTGAAAAAAATGAACACTTTCATATGCAAACTATGGAATTTCCGTATAAAAATTCATATAAAATACACAACATCTTCGATTACAAAACAAAGAGGTGTGTCTCATGTTGGGACGTTCGTACTACAATTCGGCATAGGTTTCATATTTTTGGGACGTACGGTTTGGGAGCTATTGAAAAATTGACCAACTTTCATATGCAAACCTATAGAATTTTGATTTAAAAATTCATATAAATTATTTCACATTTTTTATTACAAAACAAAGAGGTGTCTGATGTTGGTATGTCAGTACAACAATTTGGCATAGGTTTTATATCTTTGGGTCAGGTGTAGTGGGAGCTATTGAAGAAACTATTGCATGTTTTTGTGAACAGCTGTAATTTTAATACAAAAATTAATGTAAGATTTGCAAAAGAAATAGATTTTTAAGACACAAAATGCGAAAATGAGAAAAACATTTTACTAAGACACAAAAAACATGAGGTCACTAACCCATCACTGTCTTCTGTATGCTCGGGTAGGTTGGCCCTCCTTATCCCAGCGCAGACTGAAACATTGGTACCTTTTAATTTATAAATGCATTCTTGGGTTGGTACCGTCTTATCTCCAACAGCTCATAGAACTGAAGAGCAGCAGCAGCTACAGCCTGCACTCTCAGGACACGGTCCTGCTCTCTGTGCCCAGAGTGCGCACAGAGATGGGAAAAAAGGCTTTTAGACTTGCTGCGGCACAGTTTTGGAATGAACTCCAGAAAGAGTTTAAATTGAAAGAATTGATCTCCCTGGGCTCTTTTAAAAAACTTTTAAACGAACGTGAGACAAAGCTTTCAAATTGTAAATGCTTCATTTAAAACTGTCTTTTATGATTGAGTGTGAGTGTATATAAGTGTTGTGTATTATTGTTGTGCTGCTGCCTCTTGGCCAGGACGCTCTTGAAAAAGAGATTTTTAATCTCAATGAGTTTTTATCCTGGTTAAATAAAGGTGAATAAATAAATAAATAAAAAATGATGTTTTTTAATAGTAATTTACTCATTTTTGCAAGTTAAAATCTTTTCCATCTCATGCACTTGTGAATTTGTTGACAGTCCCTAAAAGGCCCCACTGGAGAGCCACGCTGAATGTCTGTCGAATATCCAACCTAAAACTAACTTCACCGCGGTGGGAACCAGTGCGTTTGAAAAATAAGAGCGGAGGTAAGTTTTAATTGTAACATGGCTGCAATATAAGACACGAGCAGCTCCCAGTCCAATGAATCCTCCGGCTATAATAATAAATAATGGATTGGATTTATCTGCGCTTTTCAAGACACCCAAAGCGCTTACATTGTGTCCATTATTCATTCAGACCTCATTCATACTTAGTGATGGTAACTACTTTTGTAGCCACAGCTGCCCTGGGGCAGACTGACAGAGGCGTGGCTGCCAGTTCGTGCCTACGGCCCCTCTGACCATCACCAGGATCGTTCATGCACATTCACACCAGTGGAGCCACACTGGAGGCAAGGAGGGGGAAGTGTCTTGCCCAAGGACAACACAACGACATTTTGGCTGGTGGGAGCGGGGATCGAACCGCCGATCCTTCAATCATTGGACGACTCTCTCAACCATCTGAGCCACTGTCGCCCCAAATTGGCTATGGAGAACATTTGACCTTATTGACAAATTAAAGTAATTTTGAATGAGTTAAAATGTTCAAGCTACCTTAATGTTATGTAGCAGTTATAACTTTGTCCTGAATTGGGCTTGAGTTAAAATACTAAATGTTTCATATAGTTTGCTTCAAAAACTGTGTTTCACAATGTCAAATATTTTAAAATAACTGTTTTGTCTCTTCCTTAAACATCCTCTGAAATATATCATTCTAGCTAATGCACACATATTAAAAAAATATTAATATGCATCCTAGATTTAAATATTATGGACAGAGTATTGAGGCTATTGTAAAATGCAGCGGTTTTTCCAAGCTACCAGTAGCTTGGAAAAGCTTTAAAATGTGTTTAACGTGTTTTTATTTTTTTATAGATGTGTGCTGAGTTTCATCAGATATGTCAACCTGCGAAAACAGTTTTAATCTGACCTGGACAGACGGATGCCGAGGATGCTGATCTTTTTGAGACAGATGGCAGCACGAACCGGACGGCTCTATGCGACATTCTGCACCTCTATGATAAACAGGTGAGGTGTAATCATAGGTATGGCATAATCAACTCCCCTGCGCTTCTGACGACGGTCGGAAAGACGAGAGAAAAAGAGAAGTCATCGCTCAGCGAAAGGTTCAACAATACGGAGCCAGCGGCGCCAAATGCCTCATAATATGCCACGCCCCCCACATTGGACCGTTTACAGCAGAGCATGAATACGATGGTCGCTGCTTTCTGTCTTTGTAATAAAACGCTTCATATGTTAATACAAAAGTATCTTTATGTAAACTCACTGTGTAGTTTTTAATCATCAGTACATAAACAATAATGTTCAAATAAACATGTAACTAATAAACATGACGATGGAAAGAAAGAAGTACTTTTTTATTTGTTTTATTTTTATTTTTTCTGGCCCGCGATCTACACTCATGTCCTTGAAAATCGAGATCGACGTAATGAGCACCCTTGATACATGCATAATATATATAATGATGTCAAAACGGGTTGTGGCTCCGGGTGCTTATTTTTTTCATTAGGGGCGGTCCCAAATGGCTGTTCGAGTAAAAAAGGTTGCCGACCCCTGGTGTAGCTAAAAGACAGGAATGACTTGGATCGGTTCATATTAATCACTGAGCGTTTCTAATTCAGTGAATGACTGTAAATGTTTACTTTACTGGAGAAAAAATATCAACGTTGATCCCAATGCATTTGTAAATATAAATGTATTGTCATCTTATGTTTGGTGTATTTTTTGAAATAACTGTACAATTTTAAAATAATTAAAAAGACCAAATGAACTGAACTGAGCCAGACCAAAGGGTGCAGTCATTTGAAATATGTTTGCCATATTAATTTGTATTTGTCTCTATGCAGCAAGAGCAGACTGCGGATGTCAAAGGTACTCCTGTCCTGTACTGGCTTCCCATATGCAAACGCGAGGAGGACCTACAGTTCTTCAAAGTTTGGAATGTAAGTACTTTATGATCGATAATGTTTTATTCACTAAATAGTACCAGTGACAGTGTGTTGGTTAATACTCCCGCTGTGTAGGTAATACAACTTAACCAGAAAGTCATGCCATAGCAATGTTATGTGGTAAAGCACATAGTCTCCAAAAATAAAGCACTTCAGCTCATCTGTGCTCCTGTACCTGACCGTGGACCTCGTCTCTGGCCCACAGCCGTCCCCTATTTCATCTGGATGACGTCAATCTGCTGGATTTGAAATATGCAGTTGTTGAACTAGAAAATGTAATTCTTCTCTAAGAGTTCTGGTAAATCACCTGTCCGTCCTGCGGGAGGATCCTTCCTCCATGTGGACACCCCTGAGGTTTCTTCTTTTTTTCCTTGGTCTTGTTTATTTTTTATTTTTATTTTTTTTGAGTTTTTCCTTACTGTGTAAGAGGGTCTAATGGCAGGGATGCCCAGTTTAGTTTAGTCTGTTTAGTTTAGCCAATACCTAATGTATTATGATTTCATGTTCTTGTACAATTGCCGGTATGAAGCCCATTGAGACGACTTTTGTTGTGACATTGAACTATATAAATAAAATTGAACTGAATCTTTGCTCTTAAGATGCATTTGTTTACATTTGTTGAGCTTCATGACGGTTAACAGCAGCACAGTAAGACGCGCTGTCACGTTAACCCAATGCATTATTGGAGTTGTAGTGAAAGCAGTGGTGCTGATGACAGACTCATGTCTCTGAACTTCATTATTTTATTCACTTTTAACACGGTCTGACACCAGATCGTGTGGGAAGCCACGAGGGGGGCACGATGATCCGTATGGATCACTAGCCCCGGTTCTGCGCAGACGTGTGCCGTGGATTGCCCCCCTTCCCCTTTCCTTTTTCGAACGTGGTTTGCACATAAAATTTGTGTCCTCCACCTGTGTTTTAAGATGCGTTAAAGCTGCACCTGGGCCTTTGTCCAAAAGTGTGTTCAGAAACCTAGTGCTCCCGCCGCAAATCCTTTGCGCTATCCTATGGGGTCCAGATGACCCGATGCTTACATTGATGTGTTTTTTCTTGCATTAAAGGTGGATTTCATGTAATCCATGGACACCAGTGACGATCACAAATCATTGAAGAAAAAAGGTTCAGAGCTCTGTCTAGTGGGTCTAGATGACCCACTCCCAACGTTAACGTGTGTAGGATAGCACAAGGGTTAAGGGATGAGCTACGGTCAAAAGTTTTGCTCGCCCTCCTTATGAAAAACACTGAAGATGCTGAGAAATCCGGTGCATTTATTTTGAAAACCTCCACAAAGGCGTTGCCAAACTACTTAGTGTGAAACTTGAGCCTTTTTCGATTAACTTAGAGCTGATATTCTGGTAACTTTTAAGATCAGTGAACATTCATATTTTCCCACGGCACACCTGGTCATCTCTTATGGCAAAAACACTGTGCTAATCTAATGTAAATGTATCCGTATTACATAATGGACTGGGTTGGGTACACTAGGTCTCTTTGGCCAAATCTTGCAGTATTTCCTTCATCTGAAAGAAAACAGGAGGACAAAGAAAGAAAGAAAGAAATTGAATGGAATTAAATACAGTCTCTTCATCAGAATGTGCTTAAAAGCTTCTAACTTGTTTGAAAAAAGTATAATAGAAAATGTAATAAAGTCAAAGCACAAATATGTGCATGAATATTTTGCAACATTCATCACCTTTGACCATGTGAGACACCCCACTAGCTTTCCTTTGTCTGCCACAAACAGGGTCTGCAGTTCAAGTACATTCATCATGCTGTAGGCCTAAAAAGAGGAAAAACCAGAAAAAGCTTCACATCACTTGCATATCACAGTGAAACCACAAGGGGGCACAATCCATTGCTTTTTCCAAGTAAATGCAGAAGGTTGTGTCAGAAAGGGCATCCAGTGAAAAACCAAAGTCAAGTGAATCTTGATAAATGGCGTATACTTAAATACTCTACATCTAGCGTTTATTCCAGAAATTTGGCAGCCGGCCTGATGTTCATTAGAGACATGGCTGGCTCAGTTGTTGGACAGAACAAGTAAAAAATAAATTAATTAATTAATAAAAGGAGACATGGCTGACGGGTTCATTGTATGGTGAAATTTGGTCACAAAATGCAGAAAATAACACCAGATGAACATTTAAGGACGTATTGAAATGATGAGATCATTAATAATTATAATGCATTGGATTTATCTGCGCTTTTCCAGACGCTCAAAGCGCTTACATTGTGTCCATTATTCATTCACTCCTCATTCATACTTGGTGACGGCAGCTACTGTTGTAGCCTCAGCTGCCCTGGGGCAGACTGACAGAGGCGTGGCTGCCAGTTCGCGCCTCCGACCCCTCTGACTGTCAGCGGGACATTCATGCACATTCATGCTGGTAGGCAGTAGCGTTAAGGGTCTTGCCCAAGGGCCCTCACCGGGTGATGTTAATTGCTCACAATTGATATGGTAATTGCCCAAATACCATTGTCTCAGAGGACTTCCAGAAATCTGAGATGAAGTGGTGGGCTCAGAATGATCTAAAACAGCAGGTGTGGGCGTTAAAAAAGAGGGGTCAGGGATACAAGGAGAGGGTAAAAACCTAAGGTTTGGGACAAGACAAAACTGGAGGTTAAGGATTTATTTTGTTTTTTATGGGTGACCCCTAAGCTTTGGAGCTTTCCACTTCTGAACTAGAAGAATTTCTGAAATCTCATCTCTAGTCTCAAGTTTTTCATTTTAGTAGAAATGTGTGATTCTTTATAATCTTTGAAATTTTCCTTTTTGTGCAGGGCTTTGGAGGCTGCACAGTGGAACCGTGGTTAGCACTCTTGCCTTGCAATTAAAAAAATCCAGGTTTAAATTCTGGATGGTTGAGTTTGCATGTTCTGCCCGTGCATGGGTGGCCTTTCTCCTGGCACTCTGGCTTCCTCCCACAGCTTTATAGGTGAATTGATGACTTTCTAGGTGTGCATGAGAGTATGTGGCCCTGTGACACACTAGTGACCTATTCATGGTGCACCCCGGCCTTAATTGACAGTAGATGAGTAGGCTAATATCGAAAAGAGATTCAGCTAGCTCAGACAATGGAAATACCTTTTGGCAGCTCCCATGAGAGCAGGGGTGGGCAAGCTATGACCCAGGGGCCCATTCAACTATTAAACCTAGGACCGGGACATAAACCCCTTAACTTCTGCATCACCCGGCCGTGGTGTAGCGGTAAAGCAGCTCACCTCTGAGTGGAATATTGCAGGTATGATTCCCATCTGTGTGTCAAAGTATCCTTGGGCAAGACACTGAACCCCATATGCATCCTGGTGGTGATAGGTTGGCCCGAGTATTTGGCAGCAGAGCCGCCATCATTGAATGGGACTGTAAAGTGCTTTGGGCCTCTAAGAAGGTAGTTAAGCTCTATAGAAGTGTGCCCCATTTACCATTTAGCTTGGTTTTTCATCAGATACATTTCCTGACACAAGTATCTACATTTACACAGACTTGAAACTAGGGTTGGGCGATGTCCCCTAAATTGGCCGTTGACAATGTTTGCTGTCAACCATCGGGATGGACGATGACATCGCGGGGGGGGGGGGGGGGGGGGGGGGTGGGGATTTTTTAAAAAACATTTTTCGTTGTTATATAACTGCTATTCGTTATTTTGCTTTTTTCATTTTATTTCCCAACTAATGACTAATCCGCGATGATCCAGTATAAACTGAGGGAAGTGACTTCAACAAAAAAGTAACAAACAAAATAGAAAAGAAGTAGTCTGCTCCTGCACTTAAACTAGCGAAGTGGACCGGCGGAGTGCGGACTTACAGCTTTGTGTTTGATGGGAAGGGGGGGGGGGGGGGGGGGGGGGTTTACGTGAGCGGTATCTGTGGGAGATTTAAGACTGCGATCCGTCCCGCAGCTCTAGGGGTACGAGCTACCGAACTCAGAACCGGGTCTAAGTGTGTGTCTGAGCACAGCTCGGATCGTCAGCAGACACAGCGGTTTGAGCTTCAAAGCAGAAATGTCGCTCAGTCCTTAGAAAACATTCAAACAATGACGTGGATTTGTGTTTCCAGTCGTGTCCCGACTAAATAACGGCTGATGTTATTCCCAGGATGCAGCGCCACCCAAAGCTAATGTTGTTAGCCCATGTTAGCATAGCAGTATGCTAACATGGGCTAACAACAGCGCTCAGAAAAAGCGCTGACAACACGGATTAAGATTCAAATGATGAGCGAACAGGTGTTTCATAATAACCGTAACATTATTAAAAGCACGTTTAGAAGATCATCTCGTATTTTACTGAGCTGACATGTCAATATATATAGCCTCTCGGCGCTGTCGTTTTGTATTTAATTGTTACATTCAATAAAGTTTGAAAAAAAAAGCCGCTCGGCGGAATTTATATCCTTCGGTTTTTATTCCGACGGAAAGTGTGACCTCAGTGAACGTTTTTATATTCTGAAAACATTTTTCTGGGCCCATGTACACGGTTGGATTCTAATCCGACCATTGATCCATCAAGATATTTTGTTCATGTAACCGCGGCTTATGGGGTCCACTCGCAACGTGGCGGGGGCGTGGCATCACGATGGTGGTCTCTCCATCGGGATGTCAGTCACCCATCACGATGGACGATGATATCGTCCATCGGCACAACCCTACTTGAAACAAACAAAAGCATTGAATTGTTTCACAGTGTAGTTTAATTTCTTCAGGTCATTAGAATGAGATATACTCTTAAGGTGGTTGGATTCTATTAAAAAAAATTCCTACGCTAAATTCAACCCCTTGACTCAATTTTATCTCTAATGTCTAGGTTGTAACCCTTAAATTCAACCACAGAAATGTGGACGCTATTCAATAACCTTTTCTTTTATGTATCACCACGGTGGAAGACGTTTTGCATTCACCTACCATGTCAACTGTGCTGGAAGGAGACAGCATGGAAGAAACTGGTTGGATGCAGCAAACTTCCTCCATTTGCTGCTGCAGATTCTGAGAACATCGGCACAAATTCGTCAACGCTGCATGTCCCATTTTAATCCCCTTGAGGTCAGTTTTATTCTTCTAAAAATCAAGAAGCTCAGTGGGCTCGTGCTAGAGCGTCTGCCCTGAGACTGGAAGGTCAAATCTATGGCCGAGTCATAGCAAAAACTCTAAAATGGGACCCAGTCCCTCCCTGCTTGACGCTAAGCATTAAGGGGTTGGATTGGGGGTGTTAAACTACGAAATAGTTCCAGAGCGTGGGTGCAGCTCACTGCCCCGCTACGGGATGGGTCCAATGCGAGGAAAACATCTGCGTGAATGCTAATGGAACTTTAACTTAAACCAGGGGCCTCATTTCTAAAACTTTGCGTAGGATTTGCATCAGAAGTGGCGTACGGATGAAACATAGGACGTGCGTACGCACAGAAATATTCAGATTTATAAACCGTGCGCACGCACATCCTACGCATCGTTCCCTTAATAAATCACAATCAATTCTAAATGCTGCGCAGCTTTTGCGGCTTCATGACACGCCCATAGTTGCCCATAAATAGTCCGTGAAATGCCCACAAATGAATATTCATTGATTGCGAAACCATGGCAAACACAGAGAGGAAATCAAAAAAACGTAACTTCACTCAATGTGAAGTAGAAGTTATCGTTGGCGAGGTGGAAAAGAGGAGAAAAATGTTGTTTGGAGGGCACAGTGTGGGCATTACTAATGCCGAAAAGGCACGTGAGTGGCTTGTCGGACATCAAAGGCCGGGCTGACCCTTCTAGATGAGAGAGTGGCGGCAATTTTTGGGGAATCCCTTTTAAGTGGAGTGGTGGCGGAGGGGGACACGACGCGCCAGATGCACCGGGTGACACCCCCCCAAAAGCTCCACCAGGACGGCTGGAGGAAGTGGGAACCGGCTCATCAGCCACTGGTCCTCGTTTGCCAGCAAGTCTTCTTGCTGTCTAAAGATGCGTTCACTCCCAATTCTTCCATTTGCCACATCTTCTAAGATCCAAGATCAGCCATTGTGGTCATTACGCATTGTGATGGGGCATTTTATTTCCATCCATTTAACTGCATCTGACAAGCTACAGATGTGGGTAATAATCCACGTGGAAATGGGAAATTGTTCATCAAATGTCATTTCTTGTTGCTTTCTGAATGGTTGAGACATACGCCATACATTGTTTTATCAAAATAAAACAAACTAAAGGCATATGCATGAATACCATAATTCTGTAGCTTATGAAGAAATGTTTTACTATGAAAACAACTTTCCCCAGTGGACAATTAATACGTCTGTCTGTCTGTCTGTCTGTCTGTCTGTCTGTCTGTCTGTCTGTCTGTCTGTCTGTCTGTCTGTCTGTCTGTCTGTCTGTCTGTCTGTCTGTCTGTCCGTCCGTCCGTCCGTCCGTCCGTCCGTCCGTCCGTCCGTCCGTCTGTCTCTCTCGCATGCATCTGGCGGCGCGTGCACACGCAGTGGCTCCTCTCTCCCCTACCTTTAGTGTTTTTGGCTTTTCTTTTGGCTTTATTTTTTTGGGCTTCAAGGATTTATTGTTTTTAAAGGAATGTATTTTTAAGTTGTTTATGTATTATTTTATATGCTGCTTGCACTGTGGGGTGAGAGGAAAGCTATTTCATCTGTGCTGTATGTCTTACGGATGCAGCATATTTGACAATAAAGCTGACTTTGACTTTGACTATATCTGCTCCTCCAGACGGACACATTGACGAGAATATCAGTTTTGTACATTATTTCGTTCTGTTAACTATATTATTTATGAGGATGAATTGCACAACATGCCAATATTGCAGAACATATTTCACTTTTCTTTTTGCAAATATGTGTTCATTTGAATTTCTGTTCTAATTTTCATTTGATTGTTTTTTTTTGTTTCACTGCTGATGGATCAAACGGGTGTTCATGTAGCTGTTATTGTGAGACTTGCTTTGTGAAGTCTTCATGTTATTCATGAGGCAGTATTGTCATTTTCACTTTCACGTGTTTCTTCCATCTGCAGACGGTGTCGCCGTTTCTCATTTCACCCGTTTTTGTGCGTACGCCTGGGTCAGAGCTTGATGAAGGACCGCACATTTTCCCCTCAAGTTTGCTTTTTATAAATCTCAATTATTGCGTACACCTTCTTTTGTGCGTACGCAACATTTAGAAATGAGGCCCCTGGTCTTTATGATTTATGCTTAAAGACATTTTTTGATTGGGACTCTATGTTTCTCAGCAGTTTTGTTAGCTTTGGTCAAATTTCCCTTTACAAACATTAGCTGTTTTTTTAAAAAAAAAAAAAAAGGCTTTAAATGAGCTTTTTAAAATTTTTTATTCATTTAAAAACGTGTTCTGCCTTCCAAACATTTCGTTTTCAAACAAACATCCTCTAGACTCACCTGGGTTTTACAGAAGTTTAAGAACTTCAACAGCTCTGATCGCTGAACAAACCCCACTAAAATCTGGGAATCTTCAACAGAAAAATGAATAAAAGTCAGTTTTCTGTTCACTTAAACTCCGAAGAGTGACTGTAAGGGCTGATAAACTTATTTAAATTAATACATAAAAATCTTTTATGAATCCGTTTGTCTCTACAGGACACAATTTTGCTCTGATAAACTGCTTTTACATTTTTTTCCTCTTCCTATGTGGCTGTTTGTAAATCAACATTGTGACCAACCAAAACATTCATATTATTTTGTGGATTGGTTTCCATGCTTTATTTTTTTAAGCTGTTTTTCAGCTTTCTGTGACGCTCAGTTTGAAAGACTGTTAAATATAAATATACAGCAAGTCTGCGCACCTTGTGAGTCCACCACAGGGATTTGTGGCTGAACACTGGCACTGACAATGTGGCGAACCTCCTCTGGCCCAGCTGCTTTCTGGAGCTGCACTGAGTCCTTTTCCAAAACGTGGGCCACAGTTGTCAAGGAAATCCTGTAAAGAAAAAGAAAAAAAAGGCAGTCACAGCTTAGCACTTCCCATCTGTGTTCCACTAGAACACACAGTGGCCTTCTCTCTCTTTTTTGGGTTTCTTTTTATAATTCAAACATCTTGTTTTTGTAAGTATCCTGCTACAACCAACTCTGTGAAACTAATCCACAACTGCCAAGACCTCTTGACATCTCTCTTACACCTTTTTACCTGATTGCATGTCATGAGAAGTCTGCTCGTGCTTGGTTAACCCGCTGTTAGAGCCTTGGCTAGCTGCACGGCTTCTTGTGTGCTATACTCCCCACTTGACCTTGACCTTCTTCCACGTGGCCAACTGGTGCATACTTTTTCCAAGTCCTCTACCTGGCTGTATGCATTCTGTAATTTGTAAACTGACCTTCTGGCCTATGTTTGCTGGATTGCAAGAACATCATATCCTTTGACCTTGTTGACTAATAATCCTTACCACCTCTTTCCATCTCTAATGTGCAGGATAAGCTTTCTTGGGGAGATCCAAATAAATCTGCTGCATGAGTGCCATTGATGTAGGATTAGTAGTTATTTTGTATTTGCCAAAAAAAAAACAATTTTACTAAATTGGAAAAATAAGAGAAATATTAATGTAAGTCAATTCAGAAATTTTTGACCAAAACGTTTTGACCATATCAACTTGGAAAAGGTGTCAACAAAGATCAACTCGGAAAGAATTCAGTCTCTCTGGTCTCCCATTGTTAACTTCATGGCTTGGGGGTGGAGCGCCCGGGCGTCGCCGCTCCTTGCCTATTTGCTGTGCCTTGAGGTTGGGGGTCAGGGCCTCCTGGTGCACGGCGGGGGGAGTGGGGACTCCATTGGTCGGGGGGCCAGGTCCGGTGCCTGGGTGGGATGGGTGGGGGTGACACGTGGTGTTCTGGGCTCGGGTGTGGGGGGACGTGGTTGGGTGATTGGGTGGGGGTCTGGCCTGGCTTGGGGGGCTGGCGGGGGGCCCGGCGCTGCCTGGGGGTCTGCCTCCAAACACTTTATCCCTCTGCTGCTTGCTTTATACTCTATGCTCCTTTTCACATTCATCACTGTGGCTTCTGTAAACTAGTGACCCTCTCTTTACGCATGACAATTCCATCATAGGCATCTTTTAATCTAAAAAAAATCCTGTATGAGACTTTATATCAGTAGCCTCTCCTCCACTTCATTCAAAGCTCCTATCAGACTAGGTCAAGATAGTTTATCAGTCTCCCTATTCAGAAAAGCTTTGCCCTCTTCGGCCAAAACACTCTTTGCTTTTCTGATGCAAATGACTGGAACACACTTCTAACTACCTTCAAACATTCATCAACAATAATCTCTTTGTTCAGACAGAGACTTCTGCAGATCATTGTTGTGACCCCCAATTAGTACCCCCCCCCACACACACACGCGCACAGTCGTTTTGGCGTCGGATGTCTGTTATATTTGTGTTGTGAGCCAGTGTAGCAATGGCTCTTTCGATTTAAACATTGCGCAGTGACATACGCCAAAGAACATTCTGGCGAGGAATCTCCACAACATTTTGGGGTGAATCCAAAACGTATCTGTGAATGGCGGCTGCAGAAACCATTTTCTTGACAAGGATTTTTAATACAGAGGTTGATGCCTCGAAGAGAAAAGAAACATTCACAGACAGTGCTAATCCGTACATAAGACAATGATGTCATCATTTCAATAAACACTGAAATGTTTATCTAGTGTTTTTCTCTGCTTTTCTTACTAAATTTTACCCCAAGATGAACCCATTAGCTGTTTCCATTCTGTCAGTAATGGAATATACGCTGGTCTCCAATAGACGCCTGTTTCTAATAAACCCCTAGCTGAATTTTTGGAGTAAATGGCATGGGTTAGATCGGCGTGGGTTCTCCCAGTCCGGGGGTCTCCGGCAGACACAGCGGCCCCCGAGGCCTGGAACTGCCCACCTCTGCCCCAGTGTATTGATGGACAGACATCTTCCGCTTATCTTAGAGTCAGAATTTCATTCTTGGATGTAATATTTGTCTTTCCAACAGATCTAGCATAAATGGTATGAAACTTAAAATCACAACCTACTCTAATTAGTAACTTGGCACTTGTATCCCCTGACTTTCTCCCCATGTCTCTGTTTTTTTTCTTATACCCCCCCCTTTTAAAATTTCCCTCTCATTCTTCCCTCTGTAAAAAAACAGATAAAGAAAATATATATTTAAAGCATAAAATGTAATGAATAAATAAAAAAGCAAAAGGGGTTTATCTAAACATACACCCTGGCTATTCCAAGATGCATAACCCCTGTCCAACACAAAAGGCCTTCAGCTCTCATCTGTTAGCTCAGATGTTGGACAGGACAAATAAGGAAAAAAAAGGAAGATATACATATTTTTTTGTTTGTTTATGCACACATGCACACTTGTTCCTGCAGCACTGAACACAAACTTTGGTCTGTTTAAACGAAAATCTAGCAAAGTAGTTATGAAAACATCCTCAAATCAAAGTGTTCAGATAACCCTATGGCATGTTTTGTTAGTAATTGATTGATTGATTGATTGATTGATTGCAGTGCACCAATAGAATTTGCTTTTTGTAATTTAATGTCTTTTTGAAAATATGTTGTCTTTCTTACTGAGGATAAGCCTTCACCAATGACGGCAGGTGCGGCAGTTTCTTGTTGATAGAGATGGCATCATAAAAAGACGGGCGATTTCCGGAGCGAGCCAGCCCATTGGCGATTAAAGTGGCGAGAAGAATGGGTACAGCATGACTGAACTGACCAGTCAACTCAATAGCCAAAAGAGCTGGGGACAGTGTGTGTGTTACAGCACCAGAAAGGGCAGCTGCACCTGCAGAGAAAACAAGAAGGCAAAACTATTATATTTTTTAATCCTAGAATTTATCAGTGAGTTTTAAACAGTCCTTCCTCCCACAGATTCGGGAGTGCCCTTTATGTCGATTGCATTTGAAGGATGTGTGGGTTTTGCATCAGTCAAATTTGTCCAACACAAATGGCCTTTGTACTCATGCATCTTGGATGTTTCATCCTGGATAGTGGCTTCTACGCTCACTAGTCCTCGGCCTCCTTCCTTGCGGCTAGCATACAGTCTCAGGTTGCTGGATTTGGGATGGAACCCTCCATGCATGGTGAGGAGCTTTCGTGTCTTAACATCCATGGTCTGTATCTCTTCCTTTGGCCATCTTATTATTCCTGCAGGGTATCTGATAACTGGCAGTGCATAGCTGTTTATTGCCCGGGTCTTGTTCTTGCCATTGAGCTTCTCAGGACTTGCCTTACCCGTTGGAGGTATTTAGCTGTTGCAGCTTTCCTTGTTGCCTGCTCCAGGTTGCCATTTGCCTGTGGAATTCCAAGGTACTTGTAACTGTCCTCAATGTCTGCTATTGTTCCTTCTGGGAGTGAGACTGGCACAATCTTCAGTTCTGTTGTGTTTTACCCTGTTCTTGTGTCTTCTGTGCAGGTTGGTTGTGGGTTCTCCTGGAGTTGTCCGCCCCCTCTCCCGTGGTTTTCCATGAGTGGCGCACAGCTTCCTACACTTTAGTTCAGTCTGTTTTCTTTGTTTCCTTGCCATTCCAAGCCATGCAGTTTTTGAGTCCTGATATGTTTGTGGAGTGCTCCCCACCTAGTGTAGTGTTTTTTTTGTTATTACAGAACTCTTCCCTTAACCTTGTTGTCTAGTCCTGCATTTGGCTCATCCTAATGGAAAAAAGGACACATCCTGGATCCGATCATCTCCCTGTTTTATCTAAATTTGATCTTTTAACGCTGCCAACTGACTCTCTCACCCCCGCCACCTGATGAAAGCGCGGATGGCGCTGCAGTTTTCAGCAGCTTTCTCTGAGCTTTCTTCTTTGGATGTCCAATATGGAAATGTTGACGAGCTCCTGGAAATTTTTAACTCTTTTGTTTGTTCGGGCATTTTAGATGTTATTGTAACAAACTATGCTGTTTTACTCTGTGAACAATTTTTAAACATTTTTCACTGACAAGGTCAGTGCTGTCAGGTTTCTACCCTCTCCTTGTACCCCTGACTAGATTAGAGATTAGATTAGATTAGATTTGCTTTATTGTCATTGTGCATAGTACAATAAGATTTAAGCCTAGCCATCAGTGCAAGAACAGCAAGGAAGGGAAAAGTAATAAAAAACATTGTAATACAATACAATCAAACAAACAAACAGTATATACAAGTGTGCAAATATAAACTGTAAACTGTAATGAAGAGTGCCAAAATAATTGTGCAAAATTGCGTATGAGAACTGTGCGTAAACATATCAAAGTGCAAGAGGTGGTAATAAGGTAGAGTATTAACACTGTGGACAGAGAAGTAAACAGCAATATGGATTTTATCTGTGCATTTGGGAATTGAGGATGGTTATTGCCTTTGGAAAGAAGCTGTTTTTGAGTCTGTTCGTTTTGCTTCTGATGCCTCTGTAGCGCCTCCCAGACGGCATCTGGTAGAACTGTGACGGTGCCACCAGGGGGCGCGGTGTCGCAGTTAACCGCACCCCCCCCCCCCCCCCAAATCCACAGCCCGGCGGCTGAATCATAAATAAATACAATTACAACGTAGTATTCTTTATTAACAAATAACAGTAATAACTGACTACTACCTACCGGCGACCCCCCCCCCCCCAACACAAAATCATCCGGTGGGCGGCCGTGTCGCGCACTCAAGAACGCACGCAGCTTAATGGAAATGAACAATTAGAACGCAGTAAATTTTTCGTATTTCCTCGCAAGACAGAGACTTCTTTTGTAGAATCAGGATGTGTGTGTGCTTCTAAAACAGCGCACGTGTGTCTGTAAGTAGAGTACGCACGTGCCCCGTGCTTCTCTAAGAGACAGCGACAGCCCCGCGCGAGGAAAGGAGAAGAGGATAAAAGGGTTCTATGGGAAACCTTTTAAGTCTGAACACAGGACTAGCAGAAAAAGTAAATTTTCAGCAAAGATTAATGTGTTTATTATAGTTCCAATCACGCACCATATGCAAAACTTAAAAAAAAAAATAAAAAAACTTTCAAAATAAAAGTCATCATCATGATGCGGTTATCGTCACAGCCCTAGCATCAAGTTGAACAGGTCTGAGCCGGGGTGTGAACTGTCCTTGATGATGTGAGCCCTAGTGAGACAGTGTGCGGAGTAGATGTCCGTCAGGGTGGGGAGAGGGCACCCAATGATTTTCTGAGCTGTCTCTGCGACTCTTTGCAGTCTCTTCTTATCTGCGGCCGTGCAGCTGCAGAACCAAACAGTTATGCAGTACGCGAGCAGATCTGGATGGATGACTGGTAGAAGGTCAGCAGCAGGTTGGTATTAATTTTGTTCTTCCTGAGGACCCTCAGGAAGTGCAGACGCTGCTGAGCCTTCTTGATGATGGCAGTGGTGTTGGCTGTCCAGGAGAGGTCGGCAGAGATGGTGATGCAGAGGAACTTGAAGGTGTGGACCCTCTGCAAGTGCTCCTCATTAATGAGGAGGGGGGTTAGGTCCGCGCCATGTTTCCTGAAGTCAACTATGATCTCCCTGGTTTTGTTGGTGTTCAGGGTGAGGTTGTTCTCTGAGGACCAGGTTGTCAACTTCAGGACTTCCTCTCTGTAGGCAGACTCATCCCCCCTGGGAATGAGTCCGACCACCGTGGTGTCGTCTGCAAACTTGATGATGCAGTTGTTGTTGTGGCCTGGACTGCAGTCATAAGTGCAGAGGCAGTACAGCAGGGGGCTTAGCACACAGCCCTGTGGGGCGCCGATGTTCAGTGTGCAGGTGGAGGAGAGGTGGGGGGCCAAGTCTCACAGTCTGTGTTCGGTTTGTGAGGAAGTTGTTAATTCAATTGCATGTGAGGGGTGGGAGGCCAAGAGTGTGCAGTTTATTGCAGAGTCTGTCCGGGATTATTGTGTTGAAGGCAGAACTGTAATCCACAAAGAGCATCCGGATGTAGCTCTGCTGCTGCTCCAGGTGGTTCACCGCGGAGTGGAGAGCCACGGCTACGGCGTCCTCTGTGGATCTGTTCTTGTGGTATGCAAACTGGTGGGTGTCCAAGTCAGTGGGGAGGTGGTCTCTGTGCTGGAGGATTAGCCTTTCAAAGCACTTCATTATGACTGGTGTGAGGACCACAGTAGAGCCCTGCGCGGGACTATTTTCTTCATCCCGCTCCCGCCCGCGCCCGCTGAATTTCTGACCAATCCCGCCCGCTCCCGCAACGTATGCGTTACACTCCCGCCCGCTCCCGCAATATGTATGTCCACTCCCGCCCACACCCGCAAAACTCAGAGAATTTAGTCCCGCACAGTAATAGAGATGCATTGATTTTGTATCGTCCCCCGTCCCGCAGGAAAAAAACACGTATTTGTATTGATATTATTAAAGAGATTCATGTCCTCCTCCAGCCTCATCTTTTGATGCATTCTTCTCTTGTGTAATGTGCAACTTAAATATTAAATATATTTTCACAAATCCTGTTCGGTTAAAAGTGTGCGTGTGTGCGCGCGCAGACAGACGGCCTGAAGCGCGCTCTTAGTAAGAGGCGGGGCGGGGCGTTGCACACCCCCCAACAACAGGTTTGATGACAGAGGCCATTGGGCATCTCTACCTGGTGCTTCACGGAGCTTCAGTACGTAAGACTCCAACAGCCGCACAGCCTAACGTAGTCCGCTATTATATATTCATCCGATATTCATGCCAGCACTGATCCCGCGGGGTTTATTTTTTGCCGCCCGCTCCCACCCGCAGCACAATCCAAACCGCCCAATCCCGCGAGATTTGGGTTGGGTCCCGCGGGACCCGATCCCAATGCAGCCCTCTAGACCACTGGGCGTCATTGAGGCTGGTGGTAGGAGACGTTTTTGGCACAAGGATTATGGTTGCTGATTTCAGGCAGGACGGGATTACTGCCCTGGCCAGGGAGAGGTTAAAGATGTTGGTGAAGGTGGGGGCGCCACCCTGAGCACTTTGCCAGGTACTCTAACGGGGCCAGCAGCCTTCTTGGGGTTCACTGCTAGGAGCACCCGCCTGACGACGTGCTCCTGTACAGTGAGTGGGGGTGTGCTGGGGCCGGTGGTTTCATGGCGAGCCAAGAAGCAGTTAAGCTCCTCTGCCCATGTAGCATCTGGAGCTGCTGAGGACACATCACAGCTCCTGAAGTTGGTGATGTCTCGGATGCTCCGCCAAACTTCCCGTGGATTATTGCTGGATATGTGGGCCTCCATGCGCATCCTGTGGTCTGCCTTGGCTGCTTTTACTCCTCTTTTCAGGTCAGCTCGGGCAGCACTGTGTACTGCTCCCTCCCCTGACCTGAAGGCAGGGTCACAAGCTCTGAGAAGGGAGCGGACTTGGCTGGTCATCCAGGGTCTCTGGTTTGGAAAAACCCTGATGGTTTTGTCCACAGTCACATTCCCAATGCAGAACTGTATGTAGTCCAACACTGTTCCTGTGAGTGTCTCCAGCTCCTGGTGGTGGAATAAGTACCAGTTTGTCTGCAGGAAGTCTGCAGACCCCTCTATTTTAATGTCCACACCTGCTGTTTTAGATCATTTTTAGCCTGTTATTTCCTCTCAGATTTCTGTGTAGTTCAGCACCTCAGGTCTTCCTTCTGCCCAGGTGACTGTATTTCCCCCAGACTTCTGATGGAGGGCTTCAATGCCAGAGACCCCGGATAGTTGGCCTCATCAACTCTTCTCTTGTCTCTAGGGGTGTGCCAGCTGCTTTCAAACATGCTGTTGTGCAACTTTAGGCAGATTTCCAAGTTATCTTTTCATTCTAAAATTTTAGGGAAGGTGGTTTATTTTAAATTACAGGACAATCTAGAAACCGTGAACCGCCACCTTAACATGGTGGGGGAGTTTGTGAGCTTGAGTGATCCCAGGAGCTAAGCTGTCTGGGGCTTAAGCCCCTGGTAGGGTCTCCCATGGCAGATAGGTCCTGGGTGACAACCCAGACAAAGAGCGGTTCAGTACCCCCTGATGAAAGGACAGATCAAGGAACCGATTACGTCGCCCTGATTGGCATCACCCGGGCCCCACTCTGGACCCAGGCCCGGGGTTGGGGCTCACAGGCGAGCGCCTGGTGACTGGGGCTCTTCCCACTCTCCCATGGACCCACCACCCGTAGGAGACCTTAAAGGTGGTTTGGGTGGCAGTCGAGGGCGGGTGCTTCGGCGACCCAAATCCCGGTTATGGAACTTGGCTTTTGGGACATGGAACGTCACCTCTCTGGGAGGAAAGGAGCCTGAGCTGGTGCGAGAGGTTGAGAAATACCGTCTAGATATAATTGGGTTCACCTCCACACATAGCCTGGGCTCTGAAACTCAGTCCTTAGAGAGGGGTTGGATTCTGTACCACTCTGGAGTTGCTCAAGGTGAGAGGCGGCGGGCTGGTGTGGGCTTACCCTTCGGGTGGGGGACAGGTCTTTAACTGTGGTTTCGGCTTACGGGCCGAACAGCAGTTCGGAGTACCAGGCCTTCTTGGCGTCTCTCGAAGGGGTACTGGAAAGTGCCCCAATGGAGGACTCCATTGTCCTCCTGGGGTACTTCAATGCCCGGTGGGCAATGACAGTGGCACCTGGAGGGGCGTGATTGGTAGGAATGCCCCCCTGATCTGAACCCGAATGGTGTTTTGTTATTGGACTTCTGTGCTCGTCATAGTTTGTCCATAACGAACACCATGTTCGAGCACAAGGGTGTCCATCAATACACCTGGCATCAGGACACCCTAGGCAGGAGGTCAATGATCGACTTTGTGTGACCATATCACTCCAGTATCACGCTCTCTTCACTGGCTGCCTGTGTCTTTTAGAATCACTTTTAAGATTTTACTTCTGGTTTTTAGAGGTTTGAATGGTCTGGCACCTCTGTATCTCTCTGAGCTGTTACATGTTTGTCGTCCATGTCAAGTCCTAAGATCGGAAGATCAAATGCTTTTAATGATTCCCAGGACCAACTTGTTAATTTTAATAATTTGATTTTTTTCATTGTTTAATTGTTTTTATTGTTTGTTTGATTGTTATTTCTTTCTTTATTGTATTATATTGTTCAGTGATTTTATTTCATTTTATGTTCAGCAATTTGGTTGCCTCTGCTCTTATAAGTGCTTTAAAAATAATAAATTGATTGATTTTCGCTCATCTTGATACACCGGGACAGAAACTCCTCCTGTGTGGACTACCTTGCCTCTCTTTGTCACCATCCGGCTGCATTTCTCGAGCCCGAATGACATCCCAATGTCAGTACTGTAGATCCTGGTGGTGTGGATCAGGGAGTCAATGTCACGCTCGTTCTTAGCACATAGCTTGATGTCATCCATGTAGAGGAGGTGACTGATGTTGGCCCCATTTCTGAGTCGTATCCATAGCCAGTCATGTTGATTATTTGGCTGAGTGGGTTCAGACCTATGCAGAACAGCAGTGGGGACAGAGCATCACCTTGGTATATCCCACTTTTGATGGACACTTGTGCAAGTGGCTTGTCATTGGCTTCAAGGGTGGTTTTCCACAGCTTCATTGAGTTTCCTATGAAGGCTCTTAGAGTCCTGTTGATGTCGTACAGCTCCAGACATTCAGTGATCCACATGTGTGGCATTGAGTCATAGGCTTTCTTGTTATCAATCCAGGCTGCACAGGTTGGTGTGTCGTGACTTGCAGTCTTGAGCGACTGTTCTGTCGACCAGGAGTTGATATTTGGCTCCTCTGGGGGGTGTTCCAGAAAGCAGGTTCTGCTAGCTCCCACGGTATGTTTGAGGCTAAGGAAGTTGATAACCTCAGCTTTCAGTTCCAGAAATGGAGGTATGTTTCAGGGTGTGCTTAGTTCCCCTGGCAACTCATGCTGTGAACATAACCTGGTCTGGAGCAGGTTTAGTTGAAGGTTAGTTTGTTTTCAGAGAGGTGCAGCAGCATGGCGTGTCCATTTGAAGATGATTTAGTGGATGAAGAAGCTCAGATAATACTTTTTCCACCGTGAGAGGCTGATAAGACCATATATGGATGTTTAAAAAGAAACTTTTTACTTTGATCTAACTTCATTATTTGCTTCAGTTAAGATAAATCACTTTTTTAGTTAAGTCATCTTAAAATAACACATAGTTTTCAGACAGTTTTTTTTACTTTCATTCAAATTAATTCAATTAAGTAGGTGTAACTTTGGTGCTGCTGTTAGATCGGCACCGCAAGGGATTGTGGGATACCATTCCCTTTGCCTGTCTGGACAGATTTGGGTTTAAGTGTGGGTTTTTGACCAAATGTGTTTAGTTGTTTAGCTGTTTTACTGTGTTTTGCGGAGTTATTTTGTCCTGATATGTTTAATTCTTTCTTTTCCATGAATGAGACGGAGGAAGAGGAGGATGACTTTATTTAGCAGCCCTAGTGCTCTCAGCCAGTCATGACCAAAAAAATATTTGGACAGAGACACATTTTTTCTAATTTAGTTTCTGTTCATTACCACAGTGACTTGTAACCCTTGTTCTATCCTAGGCACGTTAACATTGGGAGTGGGGTCATCTAGACCCACTAGACAGAGCTCTGAACCTTTGTTCTTCAATGATTTGTGATCTTCACTGGTGTCCATGGATTACATGAAATCCTCTCCACCTTTATCCACCTTTGTCATGGTAGGAGAACACCTCAATGGAAGGGGGGGGGTCATAGGATAGAACAAGAGATAAAAAAAGAACTCAGATGCCATTGAAGTGCAGACTTTCAGCTTTTATTCCACAATCCCTTCATTTCATGGGCTTGTTAGTAATTGGACAAATGAAATAACTGCAAACAAAATGGTATTACTGATATTTGGTTGAAAAGCCTTTGTTGGCAATGACAGCCTGAAGTCTTGAACTCATGGACGTCACCAGATGCTGGTTTTCTCCTTCTGAATGCTCTGCCAGGCCTTTACTGCGGCAGCTTTCAGTTGCTGCTTGTTTGTTTGTGGGCCTTTCTGTCTGAACTTTAGTCTTCAACAAGTGAAATGCTGCTCAATTGGGTTCAGATCAGGTGACTGACTTGGCCATTCAAGAATATTCCACTTCTTTACTTTAATAAACTCCTGAGTTGCTGTGGCTGTATGTTTTGGGTCGTTGTCCATCTGTATTATGAAACACCGCCCAATCAGTTTGGCTGCATTCACCTGGATCTGCGCAGACAGTCTGTCTCTGAATACCTCAGAATTCATTGGGCTGCTTCTGTCCTGGGTCACATCATCAATAAACACTCGTGTCCCAGTGCCACTAGCAGCCATGCACGCCCAGGCCATCACACTGCCTCCACCGTGTTTTGCTGATGATGGAGTGCGCTTTGGATCAGGAGCTTCTCCACATCTTCTCCATACTTTTCTCTGGCCATCATTCTGGTAGAGGTTGATTTTGGTTTCATCTGTCCAAAGAATGTTTTTCCAGAACTGTGCTGGCTTTTTTAGATGCATTTTAGCAAAGTCCAATCTAGCCTTCCTATTCTTGAGGCTTCTGAGTGGCTTGCATCTTGCAGTGGACCCTCTGGATCTACTTTCATGCAGTCTTCTTTTGATGGTAGACTTGGATATTGATACGCCTACCTCCTGGAGAGTGTTGTTCACTTGGTTGGCTGTTGTGAACGGGTTCCTCTTCACCATAGAAAGGATTCTGTCATCATCCACCACTGTTGTCTTCCGTGGACGTCCAGGTCTTTTTGTGTTGCTGAGTTCACCAGGGCTTTCTTTCTCAGGATGGACCACACTGTTGATTTTGCCACTCCTAATACTGTAGCAATTCCTGGCATGGTTTTTTTCTGTTTTCTCAGCTTAATAATGGCTCCTTTCACCTGCATGGAGAGCTCCTTTGACTGCATGTTTTCTGTTCACAGCGACATCTTCCAAATGGAAGCACAAGTGCTCTAATCCACTCCAGGCCTTTTATCTGCTTAATGACATAACAAGGGAATTGCCCCCACCTGCCCATCTCTTGGAGGTCAATTGTCCAATTACTGACGAGCCCATGAAATGAAGCGGTTGTCTTTAAAAAATGCTTTAGTTTTTCACATTTTTCTGCAATCTTTTTGTTCAACCTGTGGAATAAAAGCTGAAAGTCTGCACTTCAATGGCATCTGAGTTATTTTATTTAAAAGTCACTGTGGTAATGTACAGACACTAAATGAGAAAGAATGTGTCTCTGTCCAAATATTTATGGCCCTGACTGTATGTCGCAAGAAATGAAGTTAAGTCAGAGTCATACTAAATGCATACTTTTTCTCATTTTGCAAATCCACACTGTATCAATCATTTTAATGTTATAAAAATGAGAATATCTTTGGCCTCAAACTTAGACATATGAGAGTTCTAGAAGTCCAATAAATTAAGATGGAAAACATTTAATTCAATTGAAGTAATGACATTTAGTTAGATAAATATGTAAATTTTAGCTATAAAAACAATTATTGAGTTGGATAGACATAAGAAATTAGTTGAATAAATTTAACACAATTATATGTTACCAATTGAATCAATTCATTTAAGTTTTATAAGTTGTGTATATATATATATATATATATATATATATATATATATATATATATATACACAACTTTCTAAGAGCCTTCATAAGAAACTCAATGAAGCTGTGGAAAACCACCCTTGAAGCCAATGGGAAACCACTTGCACAAGTGTCCATCAAATGTGGGATATACCAAGGTGATGCTCTGTCCCCACTGCTGTTCTGCATAGGTCTGAACCCCCTCAGCCAAATAATCAACAAGACTGGCTATGGATACCGACTCAGAAATGGGGCCAACATCAGTCACCTCCTCTACATGGATGACATCAAGCTATATGCTAAGAACGAGCGTGACATTGACTCCCTGATCCACACCACCAGGATCTACAGTAATGACATTGGGATGTCATTCGGGCTCGAGAAATGCAGCCGGATGGTGACAAAGAGAGGCAAGGTAGTCCACACAGGGGGGGTCTCACTCCCAGAAGGAACAATAGCAGACATTGAGGACAGTTACAAGTACCTTGGAATTCCCCAGGCAAATGGCAACCTGGAGCAGGCAACAAGGAAAGCTGCAACAGCTAAGTACCTTCAACGAGTAAGGCAAGTCCTGAAAAGCCAGCTCAATGGCAAGAACAAGACCCGGGCAATAAACAGCTATGCACTGCCAGTTATCAGATACCCTGCAGGAATAATAAGATGGCCAAAGGAAGAGATACAGACCATGGATGTTAAAACACGGAAGCTCCTCACCATGCATGGAGGGTTCCATCCCAAATCCAGCACCCTGAGACTGTATGCTAGCCGCAAGGAAGGAGGCCGAGGACTAGTGAGCGTAGAAGCCACTATCCAGGATGAAACATCCAAGATGCATGAATACATCAAGCTCAAGGCCCCAACTGACAGTGTGCTCAGTGAATGTCTCAGGCAATGGAGAGCAGAGGATACAGTGCTGGAGGACAGATCCTCATGGGAGGACAAACCCCTCCATGGGATGTACCACCGGACCATAACTGAAGTGGCTGATATCAAGAAGTCCTACCAATGGCTAGAAAGGGCTGGCCTACAAGACAGCACTGAAGCGCTCATCCTGGCAGCTCAGGAACAAGCCCTGAGCACCAGAGCGATAGAGGCTCAGATCTACCACACCAGACAAGACCCAAGGTGTAGGCTGTGCAAAGAGGCGCCTGAAACAATCCAGCACATAACTGCAGGGTGTAAGATGCTGGCAGGTAAAGCATACATGGAGCGGCACAATCAAGTGGCTGGAATAATATACAGGAACATGTGTGCAGAATATGGACTGGAAACCCCAAGGTCAAAATGGGAAACACCTCCGAAGGTGGTAGAGAATGAGAGGGCAAAGATCCTGTGGGACTTCCAGATCCAGACTGATAGGATGGTAATGGCGAACCAACCAGACATCGTAGTGGTGGATAAAGAACAGAGGAAAGCCATTGTGGTGGATGTGGCAGTGCCAAGCGATGGGAACATCAGGAAGAAGGAACATGAGAAACTGGAGAAATACCAGGGACTCAGAGAAGAACTGGAGAAAGCCTGGAAAGTGAAGGTGAAGGTGGTGCCTGTGGTAATTGGAGCACTCGGGGCAGTAACCCCCAAGCTGGAGGAGTGGCTACAACAGATACCTGGAAAGACCTCAGATCTCTCAGTCCAGAAAAGCGCAGTGCTAGGAACAGCTAAGATACTGCGCAGGACCCTCAAGCTCCCAGGCCTCTGGTAGAGGACCCGAGCTTGGAGGAGAAACCACCCGCGGAGGGTGAGAGGGGCGTTTTTATATATATATATATATACATCACAATGTAATTGGAAATAGGATCAGAAACTCTACTTTGTTCTTTTTCTCCAAGCAGAAACTCTTTCTTTTGCTGTTGATGCAGCCGTATGACTTTTTTGATGGACGTATAATCTTCATACGCCGTCATTAAAATCTCAGACTCCGTCTCACTGAAGTGTAGCGCTATATCTGCTCGGGCTCAACAAATTTACATTTCACATGTCCTTTTGTAGCCTAAAGTTCTTTTCCTTCATAATTTGCATCTGACATTATTCTCTGTTATGTTTATAGAGAGACTGTGCCACAACCTACTTTGTAAAAAGATATGTGGCTATTAGAATGAACCGGTTGCTCCACACAGTGAACCGTGCCTCTGAGAAGTGCAGCTGGAGTCTTGTAGCTTCGTGTTCGCAGGCAGGGAAGGTGCTTTGTTACGGTGTGGAGTCCGGAGAAGGGTTCAGACAGCAGTCTGTCCAGCTGGTCTGTGTGAGTGAGCTGCTGGACTCAGGAGAAACGTGTCTCCTGGGAGATTTGTACCTCCAAGCAGAGAAGCGGCTTTGGGACGTGTGTGCGCTGGCGGAGGCAGGCTTTTAAATGAACAGTCCTGAGAAACCTTGCAAATAAGAATGTGAATTTGTGTTTCCAGTTGGGTCAGGACAAAATAAAGGCTGTTATTCCAGTTTAAGTTCATCCCAGGCTAAATGTGGTTAGCATGGGTTAATGTTGTTAGCACGTATGAATCTAATCGGTAGTTGGATGGTGCTTCATCCTTTGAGGGATCCTTCTGGATCAGGATCGTTCGCCCTTCCGTTAGCCATTTGGGGTGAGTCCCATCTCTTAGCAGCTGGTTCATTTGTGCTGACAGGCTCTCATGGAGTGCAGTTTCTTTAGCCAGTAGGCATGTATCATGTCTAGTTTTTATCAGTGAATTCGATCAGCAAAGTTAAGTCATATCTTCCTCCTCATGCTCTGGAACATGTGATTCATGCTTTGTTCCCGCTGCTGTCCAGTTCTTCATACCTCAGACTCTTTCTTGGATGTCTGTCACCGTGATGTTCTTTTCTCAGAGAGACCTACTCAAATTTAAAGGTTAATAAACACTGAATGGTATTTAAATCAAATGAGTATGAAAGCAATTCTGTCCAGCCTGCTTATTGCAAAACCCAGAAAACACTGAAAATAAAGAAAGACAATTGAATCCCTTTACACTGATATGTTCCATTTAGTACTTCAGGTATATTTTACCAGCAAGTGCATAGACTCCAGGATACACAGAATCCCAATGATGACCAAAAACTACTCCAGTGGAGAAGACATGAGCCACTCCTTCCCCAAGCAGCCGTCCACCAGCTGCACCTGGAGCAGAAACACCAAATTTATAAAGAAGGAACCAAATATGTTGTTTTGTTCTTTGTTGTTCCCTTTTGAACTAAAGACAGCAAACAGGATGTTCCTTACCAAGGACAAACATGGGCATGAAGTATCCAGCTGGCAGAGGCAGAGTGCAGGCAAGGACCAACATCCAAATCTCAACAGAAACAGACACACAGTCAGGTGGGCACATTTGCAGACAGCTGTAGTGAAATTCCTATTAGTTTGATAATAGAAGTGTTGCCATCAAAATTCAACCATTTTCATATTTAAATGGCACAACAGGTCAAAGTGACCAGCTCAGTGGCCTTGGGGTCTAAAAATATGCAAATGCAAATAAACTGTCTTTTTCTTTTAACCAAGAATGACTCTCCTTTCAGGATTCTTTCTTTCATGGCTTTTCTGCTGCTTTGTACACACATGACTGATATTGGTCCAGATAGATGCCAGGTTATTCACTTGGTCATAAAACCTGCTCCTACCAGAAGCAGAACTCCTGCCTGAGCTAAAAAAGCTAAAGGGCTTTATTTGCCCTCTGTTTATTATTCAAGTTATGAGTCATTGTAACTGAGAAAGCCAACATCCATCCACTTCTTAACCCGCTGAATCCATTTCAAGGTCATAGGGTCACCAGAGCCTGTCCCAGATACCTTTGGGGAAAGACGGGGTAAACACTAAATAAGTCCCCTGTCTATTGAAGGACAACCCAAAAACACACACTAACACACTCATATCTAGTAACAATTTAGAGTAATAATGAAGTCAGAGTCCCCAGAGAAAACCCACACATGCACGGGGGGAACATGCATACTCCACACAGAGAGGTCCCAGCCAGGATTTAAACTGTGAGTCGAAAGCACTGACAACTGCTTCACCATACAGGCCTAGAAAAGCCAACAAAATACAATATTTCTGCAAGAGATATTTGTGTTATTGGTACCTTCATGAGCAGAAAGAATGCCAAAGACAAGAGAAGCGGCATTTCTGAGGCGCTCCACTTTAGTGACAACTCCTGATGCACTGATGCATTGTGGGATAAAGAGCTCCACTGTCTGCAATCCAACAACGAAGTGAGGAGCTCTTTAGTGGTGTACTGAAGAACAAATGAGTGACATTTAGGTTACATAACGATGCCTCCACATTTTGATAAAACAAATGTTGTTAAAGTCTCACTCCGATCATCTTCTTATTTATTTTCAAAGTGTTCCTAGTGGTCTTTTAATTATGATAAAGCCATTTTTAGCCAAAATCCAACAGCCTGTGTTGTTTTCTAGGACATAGTTTCTGCAGAGCGGCAGGAGTTCCTCAGAAATTCACCTCTGAGTTGTGGGCGGGACTGTTGGCGCGAAGTAAGCCCGTGCTGATTTACCTTCATGCCTGCGTTTACACTCTCTCTCACAAGCTGACAGCCCCTCATACCTTCATGTTACCATTGGTGGTGCAACAAAAATGGCGAGCAATATCAGAACTATCCAGCCGTACAGTTTTGATCCAGATTCCAGCTCAGATGAGGAAAACAAAGACGTTCATGAATCTGTCTGACGGTGGATGCATCAGAATGGGGCGAAGCTGGGATCTTGTGGCCTGCTGTTGTAGGTACCACGCCACATCTAAAAGGAAATTTTGTCTGTCTGCTCCTGACTCACCACAATTTGAATAAAGAAATACTCAGAAATGCAGTTTACATTTTTTTTCATTCAGTTTTTTCATTTTCTATACCGTTTATTCCCTTTCGGGGTCACAGGGTTGCTGGAGCCTATCCTGGCCACTTGGGTGAAGGCAGGGGACGCCCTGGACAGGTCGCCAGTCTGTCGCAGGGTAGAATATCCTCAATCACACATCCATCCACTCTCACACTCACACCTATGGACTATTTAGAGTTGCCAATTAACCTATGAAGCGTGTTTTTGGACAGTGGGAGGAAGCCGGAGATCCTGGAGAAAACCCACGCATACACGGGGAGAACATGCAAACTCCACACAGAAAGGTCCCCCATTGATGTAGTTTTTCATGTCCCCCAGCCGGGACTTGAACCGGAGGTCAAGGCAAGAGCGCTAACCACTGCGCCACCGTGCAGCCCTTAGAAGTTTTAATCTTTCCTTTCTTTTTCTTGTCCTCCATCATCAGAAAAATGCCACAAGAACATGTTTAATTTTGATTTTAACTAATCATATAGATCAGCCTTGACAGATCCGCTCCACTCAAGCACACCGCTGTCAGCTTTGGCCTGCTCACTCACAGACAATGGACACTTAATCAATGAACTCCTCACCAATCACAAACTGGATTTCCTCTTTTTAACCGAAACCTGGCAACTGCCTAACGACTTTTCACACCTCAACAACTCAACTCCTGGCGGATTTGTTTATGTTCAGAAATCTTGCGGCTCCCGCAGGGGAGGTCTCCCGTTAATTCACCGCAAGAAGTGGAAAGTCACACTTGTCTTAGTGCCCCCGGTTTCTTTGTTGGACTGCACTGTGCTACAAATATCTAGATCCACTCTCACCATCATTGCATTGGTATACCAAAACCAAACTCTGACTTAATTACTGAGTTTTTCTTGCTCCTGAATGCCCTGTCAGCTCTCTCAACCAATGTGTTGCTCTGAGGTGCTTCAACATACACATGGATAATATCAACCACTGGCTCATCAGATACTTTTTCATTACTAGATCATTTTGACTTCCTACAACATGCTGATTTTCCCACCCATGTTAAAGGTCACACTCTGGATCTAGTAAGCTGTTCTGGCCTGACCCCCTCTAACTGCACAGTTGTTGATCTCACCGTCTAAGACCACTTTTTAGTTTCTTTCAACCGCTTTCCTCAGTCAAACGTCCCTCTCTCATTCATTTTCAGAACATAAAGAATGTTGACATCACTACTCTCGTCTAGTATTTCCAACACTGACTTTCCAAATAACTCACTATCTCCTTGGTGAACAATATTTTAACACTGCATAATTTACTTAATACACTTGCCCTATTTAAGACCAGATCCCTAACTCCATGCAACTCAACAGCAATACATCTGAACTTCTTCTTATTGGCACAAAATAAATCCTCTCCAAACTTAACAACCTTACCCTTTCTGTTGGTGACGCTCCGGATACCTTCTCTTCCAAAGTTTGGGTGTTGTCCTAGAAAGCTCTCTATCCTTCCAATCTCACATCAATAACATTTCCTGAACATCATTCTTCCATCTTGGTAACATCGACAGACTCCGTCCTTCCCTTAACCCCTACCCCCACACAGCTTCTATTTTGGTCCACAGCCTTGTGACCAGTTGCATCGACTACTGCAATTCTCTTCTGTCTCCCTAACAAGTCCATCCACAAACTCCTGCTGGTCCAGAACTCTTCTGCCTGGATTATCACCAGAACTCCCCTTCATCACCACATCACCACATCCCTCAGCTCAAATGCCATCCAGTTCAAACAAGAATTGATTGCAAAATCCCGTAGACCTTTAAGGCCATCCACAACCTCTCCCTCTTTTTCTTTCTGCTCTCATCAAAGTCCTCACACCTTCCAGCTCCCTGAAATCTTCATCCTCCCTTCACCTGACTGTTTCTTCAACCCGCCTCAGCACCATGGGGGCAGGGCTTTCAGCAGGGCTTTCAGCTGCTCTGCCCCAAAACTCTGGAACTCTCTTTCACTGGATTAAAAAAAAAAAACTCTGACAGCATGTCCCTATTCAAATCTAAACTCCATACCCATCTGTTCAGAAAATCATGTTTAAAACCTTCGCACCATTTCTGTCTCGCCCATCTGTTTTAATTGTGTTTTATTTGTACAGTGGCCTTGAGAGTCCTGAAAGGTGCTTTTAAAATAAAATGTATTATTATAATCATTATTATTAAAAACACCTTTTTTTTAATCGGAGTGGGTCTTTAATGTCAAGAAGGACACTTAATCTCTGGTACATACTTCACTGATTGAATCCATACTCCCATACAATATATCCTCCTGGTCTCACTCTCTCTATTACACTCAAACACAAAATAAAGCTCACTTAAATAATCGATCAAGCTAGCATAACCATCCAAACACCTCAGACCCCATCAGTGGAATGCAGAGGCAATCAATGTTTAGGCAAGCCACCCTTATCACCAAAGACACCACTCATCCTCTTTATCATTCCTTCTCTTTGCTGCCATCAGGCAAACAATACATACTCCTATTGGCAAACTAAAACATATACTAAAAGGCCCTCATCCCACTTGCAATTTCTGCGTTAAATGACTGCGTTATTTTCATCTTAGTAGTTGATGTCGCTGTAATTTGATTATTTTATTTATTTATTGTGTTTTGAACAAGTGATTTTTTTTTTTTTAATCGTAATGTTAGAGATTAAATTCTGTTCCATTGAATAGACAATAATGGAACAAACATGATCTATCCATCAGTTAGTTGCTTTTAATCAAATCGAATTGACTCACACCATTCAAAATGAAATAAATCCATCAATAATCAACATTGATGGATGCCATTTGGGTTAAGGTTAGGGTTGATGGGGCTTGATTATCTTGAAAAATCCAAGAATCTGGAAAACTTCCCTGTTCAGTGCCAGATATTTCTCTTTGAGTCTCAGTCTGTAACCCTCAATCGAGAGGGTTACAGGAGCACAGAGTGCAAGCCCAGCCCGACCAGCCTGCATGTTTTCCATGTTGCCCTGCTGATGCACACCTGATTCAAGTGATCATCAGGCTCTGCAGAGGCTTAACAATGACTGTCCTCAAAGACAGTAAAGTTATCACAAAATGCTAAAAATTTGAAACCTTCAAAGAAAACTAAATTTTCTGCACTGAGTAAGCCTTTGAAGACAGACTGTGTGCATAAAAGAAGCTGTTGTGGCTCCGGATTCCCACCTCTGAAGCCATGTATTGTCCAGTTGAAGGGGGGAATGTCAGGCATGCCAGGAAAAAAACGACCCCGGCAGAGTACAGACCCTTCCTGCAGAGAGATTTGGAAGTACAGATGTTGAAGTCAAGTTTGGGCTTTTTTAGGTGAGAGAAAATGTTTTTTTTTTGTTTTTTTTTTTTTACTTGTGTTAAGATTTAGGATCTGAGGCAATAATATTGTTGCAAAGGAAAAAAAAAGACTCATCAATATCTGGCTTTTTGAAAAAAACTCTCACTCTGTCTGCATCCTAATAAACAGCGTGTTGGTTTTGGTAAATTGTAGGATCCACCGATGGCAAAAGAGATAGCAGCAGCCAACAGCTCCACACAGCAGCCTGCTTCCACACAAGACCATCCAAAAAGGAAAAACAGAGGGCAAAAGGGAATCAAATCAGCAATGGACACATGGAAATCATTACTCTTAAGGTGAATGAAAAACAGCAAATAGTGAAACAAAAAAAATCAGATGAAAAATACAACAGTTCCACCTTTGAGTGTGAGTGACATTAATTAAACATCAAAATTAAGTTTTTGTGAGTCAGTGAGATGCTGCTAAAGCAAACTTACCCCAGGAAAGCAAAAAGCACAATCTCCAGTGGGTAAAAGGGCAAAGCCGAGGGGAAATTTGTTTTGAACAACGCCTGAACAGTTTCTGCGGACAAGAACGAAATTCACATCACCAGTATAAATTCTACCAGACAATGAAGAACCAACGGGTTTCCTGCACATCATTGACTTGAGGTTGTGATAAGATTTAGATTGGGTTATCGTCAATCAGATGTTCTTTGGAATTTTCACATAAAACTATTTCTTTGTGATATCCAGCAAAAATGCTGAGAAGTAAAAGTTAGGGGGCCAGAGTTGGTGACATTGAGGGGAACCTTAGGATGTTAGCTCAGAGTAAGTCCAGGTTCCGTCGAGTCGTGATTCACGCAGGCGGTAATGATGCCCGACGGAGACAATCAGAGGTGGTTAAGTTAAACGTAGCTTCGGTGTGTAAACTTGCTAAGACGATGTCCGACACTGTAATTTTCTCTGGTCCCCTGCCGAACTTAGTCAGTGATGAAATGTACAGCCGCTTTTCATCATTCAACCGCTGGCTTTCTAGATGGTGCCCAGAAAACGGCGTTGGTTTTGTGGATAATTGGAGCGCGTTTTGGGGGAAGCCCGGTCTCATGCGGAGAGATGGTGTCCATCCCACTCGGGACGGTGCCGCTCTTCTTTCTAGAAACATTTCTGCTAGCCTTAGTCTGTTAACCTCACAATCCAGAGACGAGACCCGGGCGCAGAGCAGCAGTGTAAAACGCTCCTCTGAGCCTCCCTTAGGGTTAGTGCTGGTGCAAAACCCATGCAGGGAAAGTCAAGCAGGTCCTAGCTTTAGCTTATGTGCTGAAAGACAAATAAAAGGAGCGCGTCATGGAAACCTTAAAGTGACAGACAGCAGTTCTCACAAGCACAATTATGACGTCATTAAATGCGGTTTATTAAACATTCGATCCATTTCCTCTAAGTCCCTCTTAGTCAATGAGTTAATCACTGATAACAACCTTAGTTTACTAGCCTTAACAGAAACTTGGCTCCAACAGGATGACTATGTTAGACTGAATGAAGCAACCCCCCCCACCTATGCTAACTATCAGAAATCCAGAATTTCAGGGAAAGGAGGTGGTTTGGCAGTAATATCACAGTCTAGCTTACTTCTCAGCCCTAAAGTTAAAAATGCTTATAATTCATTTGAAAGTATCATATTGTCTATAAATCACCCAAACAGGAAGACTCGAAAACCTGTTTTATTCATAATTATTTATCGCCCCCCCGGCCCATATTCAGAATTTTTAACTGAGTTTTCCGACTTCCTATCGACTATTGTCTTAGATTCTGATCAAACTATAATAATAGGGGATTTTAATATTCACGTTGATGACCCCAGTGACTGTCTAGGAAAGGCTTTTGCAGCTTTATTAGATGATGTTGGTTTCACCCAAAATGTAAATGAACCCACTCACTGTCATAAGCACACCCTGGACCTTGTTTTAACCCATGGTATAGAGATCAGCCAGCTGAGTGTCCTTCCTCTTAACCCCATCATTTCTGATCACTTTCTGATTACCTTCCAGTTTACTTTAGAACATGCTACTGCCCCAGTGAATAAGAAACAACTTAGAAGAACCTTAACTGACTGTTCTGTGTCTGAGTTTAAACTCACAGTTCAGCCAGTACTTAGTGACATTCTGAGCAAATACTCTGAGACCAGCTCCCATAGCATCAGTCCTAGTATAAACGACCACTTTGTTAATGATGCCCTACAAGCCCTCAGGAGTACACTCCATGTTGTTGCCCCCCTGAAACCTAAGTTCGTTAGACAAAACCGAGTAGCACCGTGGTTTAACGCTGAAACACGTTCTCTGAAACAAGAAACCCGTAAGTTGGAAAGAGAATGGCGCTGCTCCGGTTCAGAGCAGTCTCTGAACATCTGGAAACATAGCCTATTAAATTATAAAAAAGCTCTGCGTAGAGCTAGAAGCCAGTACTATTCAACCTTAATATCAGAGAACGGAAACAATCCCAGATTTCTTTTTAGCACTATTGCTAAATTAACTCGCAGTCAGAGCTCAGTAGAACCACATGTTCCTGTTTCTCTCAGCTCTGATGATTTTCTTACATTTTTTCATAGTAAAATCTCAAATATTAGACATAAGTTAAATCAAGTTATTCCTACTATCAGCCCAGAGCAGGCTGAAGCGGTAGAAGTGGAGGCATCCATAGAAACCTCTGTAACATTAGACTGCTTCACTATTGTGGATCAAGTAGAAATAGCATCAATTATTACGTCCTCCAAATCCTCAACTTGTCTGTTAGACCCAATTCCCACTAGACTTTTTAAAGAAACTTTTCCCCTAATTAATGATTCCATATTAACAATGATAAATACCTCTCTGGAAACGGGTTATGTGCCACAGTCTTTTAAATATGCAGTTGTTAAACCTCTTCTGAAAAAGCCCAGTTTGGATCCTAGCATCTTGGCCAACTATAGACCGATATCAAACCTGCCCTTTATTTCTAAAATCCTAGAAAGAGTTGTAGTTAAGCAGCTTTACTGCCACCTACAGGACAACAGCCACTTTGAAGACTTTCAGTCGGGGTTTAGACCCCACCACAGTACGGAAACTGCACTAGTTAGAGTCTCTAATGACTTGTTATTGGCTTCAGAAAAGGGACTACTTTCTATTCTTGTCCTGTTAGACCTCAGTGCAGCTTTTGACACTATCGACCACAGTATTTTACTCCATAGATTAGAGCATGACATAGGGATCAGAGGATCTGCTCTCCAGTGGTTTAAATCCTATCTGTCAGATAGATATCAGTTTGTTAATGTAAATGGACATTCCTCTCAGTGCACTCGAGTTAACTACGGAGTCCCACAGGGCTCAGTTTTAGGACCCATCCTGTTTACGCTTTATATGCTACCCCTAGGAAACATAATCAGGAAACACAGCATTAATTTTCATTGTTATGCCGACGATACTCAGTTGTATTTATCCATGAAACCTGACCAGAATGACCAGATAGAGAAACTGAACGCCTGCATCAGAGACATCAAGACCTGGATGACAATTAATTACCTCCTCTTGAACCCAGAAAAAACTGAGGTTATTATACTAGGTCCTAAAAACCTGAGAGATGCTCTGTCTGCTCAGATAGTCTCCCTGGATGGTGTAAGTATAGCCCCCAATTCCACAGTTAGAAACCTTGGGGTTTTATTTGACCAGGATTTATCATTTAAGGCTCACATATCTCAGGCGTGTAGAACTGCATTTTTTCACCTGCGGAACATTGCTAAGATCAGAAATATACTTTCTAAGAGTGATGCTGAAAAACTCATCCATGCATTTGTTACGTCTAGACTGGATTACTGTAACTCCTTGTTAGCAGCGTGTCCTAAGAGTTCCTGAAGAAGTCTCCAGCTTGTTCAGAACGCAGCAGCTAGATTGTTAGCAGGAACTAGCAGCAGAGATCACATCACTCCTGTGTTAGTTTACCTTCACTGGATCCCAGTTGATTCTAGAATCCAGTTCAAGATCCTCCTGTTAACCTATAAGGCCTTACATGGAATGGCCCCGTCCTACAGTAATGACCTCATAGTCCCTTACCATCCAATCAGAACACTTCACTCACTAAATGCAGGACTGCTTGTGGTTCCTAGAATTAGTCAAAGTACAGTTGGAGGTAGAGCGTTTAGCCACCATGCCCCTGTCTTATGGAATAAACTCCCAGCTCATGGAAGAGAGGCAGATTCAGTTTCTACATTCAAAGTTAGACTGAAAACATTCCTCTGTGGACAGGATTATTGTCAGACTAGTTAGTATTCAGAGATTATTTAACTTAATTTTTATTGTTTAAATTAAACTTAATAACAATAACTATTTGTTTTAAAAGGCTGCTAGAAGTTGAAGCTGGGGTAACTATGGTGCACTGGGGCTCTGTCCTCTTTTCTGTCTTCTTTTCTTATCTACCTCTACACTTCCTCTCTTCTCTACTTTTGATCATCATTTATCATTTAGTTCTCCATGCCTCTGTTTGGTGCAGTGATTCATGTATTGTCCCTCTTTCCCTCTCCCCTCCTGGGGAGTGGGAGTGCTTCCAGATTCCAGTTGGCTCATCCGTGCTCCTGTTCCTGACCGTGTACCTCGTCTCTGCTCCTGCTCCTACACCTGGCTGTGGTTCCTGTCTCCAGCTCGACTCGCGCCCCTGACTGTCCCCAACCCCGGCTGGATGAAGCTTGTCTGCTGGACTTTAAATATATAGATGTAGAGTTAGATAAGTTAATTCTTCTCTAAGAGTTCTGGTAAATCGCCTGTCCGTCCTGGGGGAGGATCCCTCCTTCATGTGGGCACCCCTGAGGTTTCTTCATTTTTTTCCGGAATCCGGTTTTTTAGGAGTTTTTCCTTACCGCGAAGGGGGGTTTAAGGGCAGGGATGCCAGTATAGCTTAGTCAGTTTGTTAGTTTATTTTAGTATTTTCCTGTTGACTCTTTGTATTCATGATCCTTTTGAGTTCATGTTTTACTTCAAAGCCCATCGAGACGACTGTTGTTGTGATTTTGGGCTCTACAAATAAAATTGAATTGAATTGAATTGAATTTGATAACATAGTTAAAAGTTAATAATGTGTGTGAATTTTATGTCTGAGTTTTTTGTGCCAAACATAGTCTGCCTTTGTAGTTTTCCATGTTTTGCTGGATTTATTGCCTTACTCTGACTTTTAAATGTTATAAAGAGGTCTTTCAATTGAGTCATTATCAGAAGACCACATCTCCACCATGACCCCGCCCTTTGATACTGGGGGTGGGGGGGTGTTGGGTTACAAGGAGAAGCTTGCCACTCATTTCTGTGTTCCCCTTTATGAGCCGTTCAGTGCAGGAATATGGGTGACCCACCTGGTGGATATGAATGTGGACGGAACCCAGAACCACTCAGTCTGATGAAGCCACTTTGATGAGTGGTTTACTGTTTTATTAAAGACAGTTTCAGGTCCAGATGCCAGGGGGGGATCCACAATCCCTGGCCTGGCTCCCGGAGAAGCCAATCCAGCAAATGTAGAATCTTTGTTGGTGCTTCTCATGGGGGGCCGTTCTTTGTCTGGCTCGTCGCCCAGGGCCTGTCTGCCATGGGGGACCCTACCAGGGGCAAAAGCCCCAGATGGCATAGTTGCTAGGATTACTTAAACTCTCAAACCCCCCACCGCATTAATGTGGTGGTTCACGGAGGGGGATCAGGAAATATTTATTATAAAGGGTAAATAGATAAAAAAAACTTGATGTGTTTTGTTAACCAAGATGATAATGATGATGACAATGGCGTCTCTCTGAAAAGATAAACAAACTCACCGATCACAACACAGGCAAAAAAAAACACCAAGACAATTATCTGAAGGGCCAAAAGGAGGAGGGGGTCGTGCAAGCTCTAACATTGTAAAAAAAAAAAAAATCTTTCATCTCTTAACTTCACAAGTAAGAGAAGTTGATTATTATTCATTACAAAGGATAAACACTGGCAGACCCAGACAGAAATTAAAGAGCATAAATGTATAATGCTTATCGCAAGTTAGCATAAAATGCAAGGAATATGAGTTTCAAACAGTTAGAAATGTAGACTTCTAATGCCTAGTGCAGTGTTTTTCAACCAGTGTGAGATGGTCAAGTGGGCCATTGGAAAATGCCCTCATTAACTGATCTAAAAACGTTTCCCGTCTCGAGGATTTCAGCTCTGTTCATCCAAACAGGCCCTGATACCGCTGATACCCTTACCGCGAAGGGGGGTCTAAGGGCAGGGATGCCAGTATAGCTTAGTCAGTTTGTTAGTTCATTTTAGTATTTTCCTATTGAACTCTTTGTATTCATGATCCTTTTGTTTTGAGTTCATGTTTTACTTCGAAGCCCATCGAGACAACTGTTGTTGAGATTTTGGGCTATACAAATAAAATTGAATTGAATTGATAAAACACTGAGTAGTTAGGAATATGAAAGATCGTTAAATACTTTTTTCTTTGTGTTTATTTTATTTTATTAAAGACATTTTGATAAGAATGACGGTACCGCGATTTAGCTGCAGCTTCGGCTGCATTTTGGAAAACTCCCGCCCCTTTAACTGTCTCCACCAATCATTCTTGGAGGCTTAATCACATGTCATCAGTCTGACCAATCAGAAGTGGTTAAAGTCTTCACTTCCTTGTCCCGATTTAGTTCATAATGTCTCTCAGTTTCCACACTACTACCAGTTTTTCTGCCACAATTATCTCAAAAATGCACGTGAGATCATGGAGGGACTATAGATGAATACAGACTATGAGTTTCTCCTTTTTTAATTTTTGGATGCTGGTGTGCCGCAGGATTTTTTTTAAGGTTAAAGTGTGCCGTGGCTCAGAAAAGGTTGAAAAACACTGATCTAGTGGACCAAAAGGACTTTTCTGTGGTGGATTTGACCAGGTGAGAGCATAAGCAGGCTTCATAATGGTCCAGAAAACAGTCCCACGATCATCGGCTTGCTGGCACCTCGAGTGTATAACAGATCCTTACAAAATAGTCATGTGCATTTTATTTGTTGCTTGTCTACAAAATTAACAGCCAAAGTTTGTTTCCTGGTCACAAGAAAATGAATAGGCCTGCAGCTCTATAATTACTTTGAAAAAAGCTGCTATCCTTTACTGCTTTTCTCGTCCCGACCGTGGTCAGGGGAGCCGCTTCAGCTCCTAGGGTGGGGCCGTCTTCGCAGAAACACTTTGTGGTCTTTGGTTCCACACCAGCAAAATGAACAGATTCACTGTTTTTCGTTGATTAATTATGTTTTTTACCCTTCTTTTTCATACACCTTTTGATTCTGTTACTTTCCCCCCACACATCTTTTGTCTCTGTCTCTCTTACACCTGCCACCCCACCCTTCACACTCTCTCTCCTTTTCACACTCCAACAAAGGATGTGGTTAACAATTTTTGTGATCTATGAATTTAATTTTTAATTATACAAACTGTTTTGGAATTAGAGAGTCCAACCCCTCTCTAAGGACTGTTTCAGAGCCCAAGCTGTGTGTGGAGGTGAGCCAGACTAAATCTAACCAGTATCTCTCAACCTCTCGCACGCCCAGAGAGGTGACGTTCCACGTCCCAAAAGCCAAATTCCTTGAGCCTTTGACTTCCACCCAAACCATGTTGCACCAGCCACCGGACTCCAGTGGCCGGGGACCACAGGATTGCCTCTTTGCAGATGATGTTGTCCTGTTGGCTTCATCCCTCATGTCATTCTTTAATCAGAAAATTTAAGTCATCCATCAACAGCTTAGCTTTTCTCTCCTCCCTCCCATCTCTGACTCTTTTCCCCTCAATCATATGTTTTCCTCCTTTAAACTGCCTGACTAAGAGAAAATTTCCTCTCTCATCCTTAAATCCAAACCTTCTACCTGTTATCTCGATCCCCTCCCAACATCCTTAGTTATAGCCTGCCTCCCCACTCTCCTTCCACTTATTACCGCCATTATTCATTGCCACATCCAGAATGCTGCTGCTGGAGTCCTGACCAAAACCAGGAAGTATGATCACATCAGTCCTGTGCTCAGGTCTCTGCACTGGCTCCCTGTACCTCAAAGAATAGACTTCAAAGCAGCTCTGCTTGTGTACAAGTCTCTCCATGGCCACGCACCACAGTACATCTCTGACATGTTAGTGCCATATGAACCATCTGGTACTCTGAGGACCTCAGGGTCCGGCCTCCTGTTGATTCCCAGAGTCAGAACTAAACAAGGGGAATCAGCGTTTCAATATTCTGCAGCTAAAATCTGGAACAGCCTCCCTGAAGTCGTAAGACAGGCCTCTTCTGTGTTCATGTTCAAATCTAGACTGAAAACATTTCTGTTTAGCCGTGTATATGACTGAAAGGTCCTATCTGCACTTTTCTGTCCTTTCCTTCCTTTCTTTCTTTTTAAATCAATTTTCAATTCATTTTCTTTTCTTTTAAAGTAAATTTTACGTTGATTATTTCTATGATGTATTGTGATTTGAATGCATTTTTCTGTTTTGTGAGGCACTTTGAATTATGCTACACAGATAAACTTGCCTTGCCTCACTGTCATCTGGTACTGTCCCCCTTTTTAAAATGGCAGCTGTTAAACCCATCCTGAAAAAACCCGGTTCAGATCCCAACTTATTCAATAATCTCTGTCCAATTTCCAACCTTCCCTTTATTTCCAAAATTCTTGAGAAAATAGTCGCCTTATGATCATTTGAAACACAATAATCTCCTGGAACCTTTTCTGTCCGGTTTCCACCCCCCCCCCCCCCCCCCAGCACTGAAACTGCTCTACTCAAGATCACTAATGATCTCCTCATTGCAGCTGATTCTGGCCTCCTCACCATCCTCATCCTCCTTGACCGGAGTGCAGCCTTTGATACCATCTCTCACTTCATCCTCCTCCAAAGGCTCTCCTTCCTCGGCATCACCTCCACCCCCCTCCGGTGGTTTCAAGCCTACCTCTCAGACTGAACCCAATTCATTCAGCTTAAATCATTTAAATCTCAGCCCTCCTCTGTCTCTTCTGGTGTCCCCCAAGGTTCTGTCCTTGGTCCTCTTCTTTTCATTACTTATCTTCTACCCCTTGGCAATATCTTCCGCAAATTTAATGTTAAGTTTCACTGTTTTGCCGATGACACCCAGCTCTTCTGTCTCCCCCTCCCCTTAGGTAAAGAGTCTGGGTGTCATCCTTGATAGCTCCTTATCTTTTCAGCCCCACATCAATAACATCACTTGGTCAGCCCTTTTCCATCTACATAACATTAATCGTCTACGCCCCTCCCTCACTGTCCCCTCTGCTTCTATTCTGGTTCACAGTCACTCACTTCCCGTCTAGATTACTGTAATTCCCTCCTCTTTGGTCTCCCTCAAAAAAACTCTCAATAAGCTCCAACTGGTCCAGATCATCTCCAGAACCCCCTCCTTCAGTCACATCACCCCGGTTCTCCACCAGCTGCACTGGCTCCCCAGAACCTCCAGGATCCAATTCAAACTCCTCTTGGTCACCTTTAAGACCCTCCATAACCTGGCCCCTCCTTATCTCTTTTTTATTTTTATTTTTTTCAGAAAAGGAAAGGAGGGAAGAAGAGAGAGGGATGTTAGAGAGGGGGGGGTAGGAGGGTGATCATAGGAGGGGGGGGGGGTAAAACCATAAAGCAGCATAAAGCAACAAGTTGCTGGATGTTTATCATTACAGTGAGGTTCACATATAATACAAATCTCAAAGGGCGGGGCCTGTCCACACACACACTCAAATGTTATAAACACACCTGTTAACTGCAAAAAAATGTCCACACGTCAACATGTACACAATACAGATAACGTTCACACAGTCTTCACCCTCCTTATCTCTCCGACCTCATCCATATCAAAACCTCCTCTTGTTCTCCTCGGTCCTCCTCCTCTGTTCGGCTCTCTGTCCCCTCTGGCCCGCCTCATCACCATGGTAACCGCAGCCTTCAGCTGCTCTGCTCCTAAACTCTGGAATTCCCTCCTGATCTCTGTAACATAGACTCTCTTTCAACTTTCAGGTCAAAACTCAAAACTCATCTGTTTATTTATGCCTTCCCATCCTGATTCCCTTTTGATTCTTGTCTTTCATATTTATATGTATTGTGCTTTTAATGTCTATGTTTAACCTTTGTTTGTACAGTGTCCTTGAGTTTCATGAAAGCCGCTTTAAATAAAATGGATTATTATTATTATTATCAAGCTGGGACCTCCAGCGTGCATTGGGGTGGTTTGCGGCCGAGTATGAAGAGGCTGGGATGAGGGCCAGCACCACTAAATCTAAGGCCATGGTTCTTGAAAGATAGTTAGCCATCTCTTGGCAGGTGGAGTGTGGGGGAGTTTAAATATCTTGGGGTCTTGTTCACAAGTGAGGTAAGACCAGGACCAAGATTGACAAGCGGATCGGAGCGGCGTCTGCAGTTATGTGGTCACTGTAACGGTCCGTTGTGGTGAAGAGAGCTGAGCCAGAAAGCAAAGCTCTCAATTTACCGGTTGATCTTCGTTCCAATACGCACCTATGGTCATAACCGAAAGAACCAGGCTGGCTGGCCACTCCCTTAGAGATGGGGGGAGGAGCTCGGTCACCTGCGGAGAGCTCGGAGTAGAACCGCTTCTCCTCCACATCGACAGGAGCCAGTTGAGGTGGCTCAGGCATCTAGTCCGGATGCCTCCTGGACGCCTCCCTGGGGATGTGTTCCGGCATGTCCCACTGGCCGGAGGCCCCGGGGAAGACCCAGGACACGCTGGAGAGACTAAGTCTTTTGGCTGGCCTGGGAACACCTCGGGGTCCCCCCAGAAGAGCTGGACAACGTGACCAGGGCGAGGGAAGTCTGGGCATTTTTGCTTAAACTGCTGCCCCCACGACCTGTTCTCGGATAAGTGTAAGAGGATGGATGGATGAATGGATGTTTTGGAATTAGTGAAGTCACCTTTAGTGTTTCCAAGTTGTACTGCTATAGAAACCTGGGTAATGTAAGGGATTGGACAGCTTCACATCAAACTGAGACATGCACATTTTCATGTTGAAAGGAGGCACTGTTGTGTTAAAAGTGATAACTAGTCGTGTTTCTGTTCCCATGCGGTTTTCCTTTTTTCTTAGAGTTACTACTTTGTTTTTCTAAATCCGGAGACGTTAGAAAACTGTTCTGTTTTCTTTGTTTTGGTTTCCTTTCTTTGAACGTGGATTCCAGCTTCAAGCTTTGTGGAAATGTCTTCACAACATTAAGAACTATAAAAATACTTTTTGGTCACTAACTAAGAAAAGACAAGTAAGATTGCTTCAAAAGCGTCAGAAAAAGATGTTTTTCCACACTTTTCAGAACGACGACCTGAAATGCATGCAGAACGGCTCTGCTTTGAAATCCCTGCCACCATTTTGTGTCAAAGCAGTTTTCCAAGCTTTTCCAATGTTACCGCCCTGTTTGGTTTCTAGCTCTCACTATTTAATCTTGCTTGGCTGACAGAGGCTTTTACCTTTTGATTAACTAGATCTGGGCAATCAGCAGCAAGGAGGAGGATCTGGACAAGAGACATGTGCGTAATTTCAAGGACCAGAGTTGGACAATTTCTTAGGACATTATCTTAATCTTCATGTCCTTTTCTTACTGCAGATTGTAGTTTTTTTTTTAAATGAACTTCTACTATATTTATCAACAGAAAACACCAAGTTAAGTTATTCCTGCTAATCCATTAGGACGTCAAGATTTTGACTTACAGCTAAAATGTCTGTTAATGTCAGATGGACTTTGTCATTTTTTTTAAAAAGTGTTGATGCTTTTAGAGGGACTCCTGTGTGCTGTTTTTGTCATATTAATTATTACAAAGAAGGATGAGGTTCAGTGCTGTTTTTTGGGGGTAAAGGTTGGCAATGCTAGCCTTTTAGCTGGGGTAGTTTTTGTTGATCATTTTGGGAGGCTGGCCTGGGAGTTTTGGATCACCTAAAGGTGGTGTGATGCTAAAACCAAACAACACTTTGAAGCACTAAAACACTGAAATGGATGTGCATCAATTTCTGCTGCACTTCAGTTCTTTAAAGCTCCACTCTGATGAAAAATTCTTTTTTAGTGTTTTTACCATGTTCTTGTGGATTTTATTCTGATGGAGGACATTTATAATAAAATGAAAAATAAAAACTGTATTTCTGAGTATTTCTTTCCGAGTAAAGCTTGTAGCGGTAATGCAGAAGCTAGTACTGCTGTGAGCCACATATTCCCAGCTCCGCCCCATTCTGATGCATCCACTGTCAGATCCATAAACGTCTTTGTCTTCGTGGTCTGAGCTGGAATCTGGATCTAAACTGGAAGGCTGGATTGCTCTGATATTGTTGCCATTTTTGTTGCACCCCTAATGTTAGCGTGAAGTGTGAACGGCTATCATCTAGAGCAGTGATTTTCAACCAGTGTGCCGTGGGAAATTCCCCTCATTAACTGATTTAACATTTTCCATCTCCAGGATTTCAGCTCTGTGTTTATCCTTACAGACCCTGATAAAACACTGAGTAGTTAGGAATATGAAAAATCGTAAAATACTTTTTTCTTTGTGTTTATTTTATTTTATTAAAGACATTTTGATAAGAATGACGGTACCGTGATTTAGCTGCAACTATAACTGCTTTAGGAAAAGTCCCGCCCCTTTAACTGTCTCCACCAATCATTTTTGAAGGCTTGATCACATGTCATCAGTCTGACCAATCAGAAGTGGTTAAAGTCTTCACTTCCTTGTTCTGAATTCTGCCGATAAAGTCTCTCAGTTCCAACAGAAATACCAGCTAAAGCTCGTCTTTAATCCGGTGTCAGACCGTAGAACAAGAGAACAAAACCATGAAGCTCAGAGACGCTGGTCTTTCTGCGTTCGGTGGATTATTTAACTACATCTCCCATGATGCATTGGGTTAAACGTGACAGCGTGAGCGTCTCTGCGCACGAGTCTCTCCTCTTTAAGTCTTTAAACCACAATGAACACACATCAAACAGTTTTTAAATCTTTAAACTGAACTTTAATTACATCTTTTAGAAAAAAAACAGCTGCAGCTTCCAGTTTTTTCTGCCACAATTATCACAAAAATGCTGTGAGATCATGGAGGGACTGTAGATCAATAAAGACTGAGTTTCTCCTATTTTTGTTTTTTTTTTGTTTCTAATGCTGGTGTGCCGCGGGACTTTTGTCAAGGTTAAAGTGTGCCGTGGCTCAAAAAAGGTTGAAAAACACTGATCTACAGGAAGTTCATTAAACAGATGGGTGATGTGAAGGGGGGGCTTGCTCTGTCACAGTGCCAACAGTGCTGCCCACAACTCAGAGGTGAATTTCTAATGAACTCCTGCCGCTCTGCAGAAACTATGTCCTAGAAAAATGACACTAGTTTTGAAATTCTGGCTAAAATCAGCGTCATCATAATTGAAAGACCAGTGGGAACACTTTGACAGTAGATCATGGCCGGCCCTCCCTATACGCGAATTACGCAGCTGTGTAGGGCCCCCGTCACCACCAGGGCCCCGAAGTGGCGAGAAAAAAAAAAGACCCAAATCTGGCAACCCATTTCATAGAACTTCCGTACCAGCGTGCGCTCTAAAAAGAAAGTTGCCTGCACTTTAATGATCCCCCCTTCAACACACCTGAACCAATCTGGCAACCCAAATAATGACATTAGCCACTCTTAGCAACGATTGGTCAACATCATTGCATCTGAGCTAGAGGTAAGATCTTAAGCCCGAGCCCCAGTCAGAACCCGACCCGAATTTTGGGTCGGGCACTAAATGACAGTCATTACGTTCGGGTTGGGCTTCTCTGTCGCTGACTTTTTTAAATAAATATATTGTAATGGCTGCAAAGAAGCCCCTTGTCAAACAAACTCTTTATTAATCCTGGATGTCAGAACGGTTACCGCACGAACCGAAAGGCACAGCCAGCTTCTTCTTACTCAGAGGGAGAACGTTCACCGCACGCACACACACACACACACAGGTAGAACCCGCCCCCTCCCACCAGTCACCAGCCCACCGTTGATTGACATACACTGTGGTCTAGCAACTGGCAGAAAGAGGGGGGCGCCAGCCCCCCGCAGCTCTGCGCACGTGTCGAGAATGTAATCTTCCCTCCCCAAGCCCGCATCTATTTAGTTTAGGGATCCCCGATATGGAGCAGCAGGAAGTCAAGGAGAAACTTCAGACAGGGGAACTGAAAAGGCAAACGGTGCGGCTGTAGTATTTCTCCGTGTAATGAAGCGAGTGCGCATCAAGATCTCTCTGTCTGGCCTCTTATTCTGTGTTCCAGCGTTATTTCGTTGATCAAATGCATTTATCATGTAGGGAGGAACCTATGCGCAGCGCTTCCAGCTGAACTCTATGCCACAACAGCGATCTTATACGCGCGCGGCTGCAGCGACCACTCTCTGTTTAAAGAAAATAACTTTCATGATCATAAAAATATGTAGATTATTTTACCTTTAAGAAATCTGGCATTTTTTCTGCCAAAAATACTATGAGATAAATTGAAATTTCGGGTTTGCTTCGAGCTCGGGCCTGCAAATCAAGTTAATTGGTCGGGTTCGGACCGGGTTCCGCCTTAATGCCCGCGGGCCTGGGTCGGGTCGGGCTGAATTTTTTAGGCCCGATTTTACCTCTAATCTGAGCCTGTCACTGTGTGCATTTACGAGTGTAATTTGTTTCAATAAAGTTGGGAAAAAGGAAAAAAAACGAGCACATTTTGTCACGCTGATAAAAGCAACAACAAGATAACTTCATGCCAAAGAGACTTGATCCACCAGGAGCTGAAAAAAGATGAAGAACTTGAACATCAATCAAAAGGTAAGTTTGGAGGATGTTGGGGCCGTATTTTTACATTATCCAGTATTTCTGTGCAGCTGCGCAATTTACGTAAATACTAATCGATTCGAGGTGAAGATTGCACATAAACGACCTCGTTTGTCGCAATTTCCAATGGAAAACTCGAAAATAATTCTGATTCCCGAGTTTCCAAGAAGATGAGGTTGCACATGACCTTCTAAAACGGCGGAGAGCAAAGAAAAGTAAATAATGACAATGGTATGATGGCTGATAAATGTTTTAACTCACGTTATCTTATTGTTTCATTGTTTTGCTAACACATATTTAGAGCGTTCTGCATTTTCTGGTTTATGTCAGTATAAAAACTGCTGTTTATCTGTTACAGACAGTCAGGTATTCTAACTTTTTTAACAAAGAATGTGTCTTAAAAACTGCATTGGCATGAAATATGGACAATCCAAACTGCCAAATACAAATAGGAAATAAATGTTCTCATTTTTAAATGACAAACAAAATAAATGTACTAATTTTAAAATTATGAAAAAACAAAATAATAAAGAAGTGTACAAATGCGTATATTTCCATTTATACTCAAATTATTGTTCACATTTATTATTTATAAATGGGTACATTTATTTCTTATTTGTATTTTGCAGTTTTGGTTCTACATAATGACAATGTTTTGCACAGTTTCTTCTGCTCTCAAAAAGTATCAAAAAGTACTAGAGGATGTGCAGCATCCACATCCCATAATGTTCCTGACATCACTGAAGATGTCATCTAAGGTGATTTTAATAGCATGTGAAGTCATCTAAAAAAACAGTGTCTGCATAAACCCTTTTTTCATAAACAGCAGCTGAAGAGAATGGAGCCCCAAACTGTTCATAATTAAATTAATAAATATGACCTCATGCAAATATACAATCAAACAATAAATATCTCATAAATATATAAAAAGATCATGAAATTGTGAAAAACCTGCACACTGACTTTAAATGAGCCACTATATTAGTAGTATTCTGCTATAGTTATTTTATTAGCTTTATCATTGATTATTGTACAATAATAATTCTTGTTTTTTAGCTGCAGAAGAAACTGCTGTCACCACATCTTCTGTTAAAAGGGAAAACATTTGACTGTTTGACTTTTCACTGTTTGCTTTTATTGAAGTTATGTTTCTTATGTTCCAGAGGCTCCAAGAGAGACGGTTATGGAAGAGGAGCCTACTGGATCCAAAATTCCACCAACCTCAAATCCAATTGGTCCAGCTGAATGACCAATCACACTTTCTGATCCAGTAAGAATGGATTTGGTGCAAAGAGGTCCTTTTCAGACTGAGAAAGACTCTGACTTTCCAAAATACCCATCATTGAGCTGCTGTTTTCTTTATGTTGGATTGTTTTATTGATATTTGATTTGCTATTAAGTTGCTGCTTTTAATAAGTTGGAGTTTTGTGAATGTCATTTGTTGAGTGCCTAATGTTTCATTAAAAAATATATATCTATATCTATATCTATATCTATATAGATACGCCCCTCTCACCCTCCGCGGGTGGTTTCTCCTCCAAGCTCGGGTCCTCTACCAGAGGCCTGGGAGCTTGAGGGTCCTGCGCAGTATCTTAGCTGTTCCTAGCACTGCGCTTTTCTGGACTGAGAGGTCTGAGGTCTTTCCAAGTATCTGTTGTAGCCACTCCTCCAGCTTGGGGGTTACTGCCCCGAGTGCTCCAATTACCACAGGCACCACCTTCACCTTCACTTTCCAGGCTTTCTCCAGTTCTTCTCTGAGTCCCTGGTATTTCTCCAGTTTCTCATGTTCCTTCTTCCTGATGTTCCCATCGCTTGGCACTGCCACATCCACCACAACGGCTTTCCTCTGTTCTTTATCCACCACTACGATGTCTGGTTGGTTCGCCATTACCATCCTATCAGTCTGGATCTGGAAGTCCCACAGGATCTTTGCCCTCTCATTCTCTACCACCTTCGGAGGTGTTTCCCATTTTGACCTTGGGGTTTCCAGTCCATATTCTGCACACATGTTCCTGTATATGATTCCAGCCACTTGATTGTGCCGCTCCATGTATGCTTTACCTGCCAGCATCTTACATCCTGCAGTTATGTGCTGGATTGTTTCAGGCGCCTCTTTGCACAGCCTACACCTTGGGTCTTGTCTGGTGTGGTAGATCTGAGCCTCTATCGCTCTGGTGCTCAGGGCTTGTTCCTGAGCTGCCAGGATGAGCGCTTCAGTGCTGTCTTGTAGGCCAGCCCTTTCTAGCCATTGGTAGGACTTCTTGATATCAGCCACTTCAGTTATGGTCCGGTGGTACATCCCATGGAGGGGTTTGTCCTCCCATGAGGATCTGTCCTCCAGCACTGTATCCTCTGCTCTCCATTGCCTGAGACATTCACTGAGCACACTGTCAGTTGGGGCCTTGAGCTTGATGTATTCATGCATCTTGGATGTTTCATCCTGGATAGTGGCTTCTACGCTCACTAGCCCTCGGCCTCCTTCCTTGCGGCTAGCATACAGTCTCAGAGTGCTGGATTTGGGATGGAACCCTCCATGCATGGTGAGGAGCTTCCGTGTTTTAACATCCATGGTCTGTATCTCTTCCTTTGGCCATCTTATTATTCCTGCAGGGTATCTGATAACTGGCAGTGCATAGCTGTTTATTGCCCGGGTCTTGTTCTTGCCATTGAGCTGGCTTTTCAGGACTTGCCTTACTCGTTGAAGGTACTTAGCTGTTGCAGCTTTCCTTGTTGCCTGCTCCAGGTTGCCATTTGCCTGGGGAATTCCAAGGTACTTGTAACTGTCCTCAATGTCTGCTGTCGTTCCTTCTGGGAGTGAGACCCCCCCTGTGTGGACTACCTTGCCTCTCTTTGTCACCATCCGGCTGCATTTCTCGAGCCCGAATGACATCCCAATGTCATTACTGTAGATCCTGGTGGTGTGGATCAGGGAGTCAATGTCACGCTCGTTCTTAGCATATAGCTTGATGTCATCCATGTAGAGGAGGTGACTGATGTTGGCCCCATTTCTGAGTCGGTATCCATAGCCAGTCTTGTTGATTATTTGGCTGAGGGGGTTCAGACCTATGCAGAACAGCAGTGGGGACAGAGCATCACCTTGGTATATCCCACATTTGATGGACACTTGTGCAAGTGGTTTCCCATTGGCTTCAAGGGTGGTTTTCCACAGCTTCATTGAGTTTCTTATGAAGGCTCTTAGAGTCCTGTTGATGTTGTACAGCTCCAAGCATTCAGTGATCCATGTGTGTGGCATTGAGTCATAGGCCTTCTTGTAATCAATCCAGGCTGTGCACAGGTTGGTGTGTCGTGACCTGCAGTCTTGGGCGACTGTTCTGTCGACCAGGAGTTGGTGTTTGGCTCCTCTGGAGTCTCTACCAATGCCCTTCTGTGTGTTACTCATGAATGATCCGTGTGCCTATTTATCTTGGTTGCAATGATGCCTGACATGAGCTTCCATGTTGTGGAGAGACAGGTTATTGGCCGGTAGTTGGATGGGACTGCACCCTTTGAGGGATCCTTCTGGATTAGGATCGTTCGCCCTTCCGTTAGCCATTCGGGGTGAGTCCCATCTCTTAGCAGCTGGTTCATTTGTGCTGCCAGGCGTTCGTGGAGTGTGGTAAGCTTCTTTAGCCAGTAGGCATGTATCATGTCAGGGCCCGGTGCTGTCCAGTTCTTCATACCTGAGACTCTTTCTTGGATGTCTGCCACTGTGATGGTTACTGGATTCTGTTCAGGGAGGTTGCTGTGTTCTTTTCTCAGAGAGACCAGCCACTGGGCATTGCTGTTATGTGCTGTCTCTTTCTCCCATATACTTTTCCAGTACTGTTCAGTTTCTAGCCTTGGTGGGTCTGCTCGGCTGTTTTGACCCTGCCACTGAGCGTACACTTTCGCTGGTTGAGTTGCGAACAGCCTGTTTATTCGTCTGGCTTCATTGTCTCTTGTGTATCTCTTTAGGCGGCTACTCAAGGCTAGGAGCCTTTGTTTGGCAGTTTCCAGGGCTTCAGGTATGGGCATCTGGCTGTATCTCTTAGGTACTTGCTTTCTCATTGTACCTCTTTGAGCCTCTGTCAGCTTACTCACATCCTTCCGAGTTGCCTTGATTTTGGCCTCTAACCGTTGCTTCCATGGTGGGTATTGTTTTCTTCCATGGTTGCTCTTATAGCCAAGCATCTCAAGGGTCACTGCTGCTGAAGTGTAAACCAGTTCATTGGTTTCTGTGATGGTTGTGGTAGGAATTGCCCTCAATGCTTCATTCACAGTTTCCAGTAGACTTTCAGGCAGTACATCACTTAACCTAACACTTGCCTAGTGTTCATTGTAGACATTATCTTGTTTTTCAGGTCAGTTGCTGCCTCACTCAGCGTAACTGTGGTTGTTGGGGCTGTGTACCCAATCTCAGGGTGTGAGTGTGGTATAACCTCCTCTCTGACCTGTTGTTCTGGCTCTCCCGTGGTATTGGCATTGTACTGTATCACTTCAATCTCAAGCTGTGATAGGAGTTGGCATTTGTGGATATTCGAGCATTGGGCTACCAGTGTTTTGGCAGTTAGCCTTGATTGTGGGTTTCGAAGCATCCATTCATTCCACATTCTCTGCATGTACCCTCTCTGGGTTGGATTACTTGAGTAGTAGCATCCTAACAGATCCTTGTTCTCGCATCTAGTCCATTTCCGTCTTGTTCCAGTAGCCCACTTTCCATCAGAGTGCTCTGGTACCCCAGCACCTGACGCAGACCTTGTTTGGCCGGGCGACGTCTGAGCCGGCATGACATGTGGTTCATTATCTCTCATGTAGTGAGGTTAGCGTTAAGGGTCTTGCCCAAGGTGATGTTAATTGCCCGTCAATGTTAAGGCATTTGCCCCATTTCCATTGTTATGGTAATTGCCCCATTCCATTAATCACCATTAATTGTTCATTCCGCCGTGGGAATCGAACCCGGGTTTCCAGCATGACAGTCCTGCACCTTACCAACCGAGCTACCCAGCCGGTTAAGATATATAGATATATAGAATATATATATATATATCTATATATATACACATTTGTCATTCATATATTTTTCTTTGCATTTAAAATTGTTTGGCACCACTAAATGTGCATCCAACATGCAGGCAATATATTGTATTCAATTCTTCAGCAGCAACAATATTCACATATGTATTTATAGAGAGATCTCATTTATATTACAACAGCAGTTGCGTTTTTTTTAAGCTGCTGATCAGCTAGCCCACAAATTAAATTTCGCTTAGGGCCCCCAGAAGACCAGGGCGGGCCCTGCAGTAGATCATTAGGTTATGAGAGTGGGAATTTAAAATGACCCCTGTTAGATGAGGGTTAAAAGCCTCTCCACCTCTTTAAAGGGTTTGGACTGTTTTGAAGTAAAACTTCTCTTGCTGACTACCAGTGGGTGAATATTCATCACTTACCCACATCCCCACTCCAGACAGAGAAGAGGCGGAAGGTCAGTGCTCCACAAGCAGCAGAGAAGAAACATGGGAAGTAATGCCTCAGAGAATAGTGGGAGCCCATCACCTCCACACTGAACAACACACCTACAACACCAAAGCCAAAAGGACAAACAAAATAAGTCAAGTAAAGAAAAGCATCTCAGCCAGCAAGGGCCAAATGGGATATCCAGCTGCCCTGTGGACAGCAGAGCTCAACACTGGCTACCGTATAGCAAGCTGGACCACTGAGTGCCCACATAAGCCAATGTGATCAAACAGGTGGGGCCACCATTGAAACTGCGGACAAACCCAATCGGGGATCAGTGTGCTTCCAATAGTTGTTATTTAGACTTTGAGGAGGCACATGTCACCAAGGGATTGTGCAGATGTGATCACAAAGAAGAAAACCTACAATCTTTTAAACTGATTTTTTGATGTTAAATCATGATTATGCAGTTCTTATCTTAAATCAAAAAGCCTGTATCATTTTCAAGACATATTTTCTGCAGTGCTGCGGGAGCTCATTACAAATGTGGTTTTGGCTTGTGGGAGGGACTGTTAGCCTGGAAGTTAGCCTAGCTAATCTCCCAGCATGCCCTTGTTGACACCCTCTCCCACTACCGACAAGCACCTCACGAGCCCAAGCTCACATCAGTGTAGCAAAAATGCTGCCAGCAATATGCGAGCTATGCAGCCGCACAATTTAGAGCCAGATTCCATCTGAGACGAGGAAGACAGAGACGTACACGCATCTATTTGTCTGACAGTTGGCCCGCCCACGGCAGTAGCTGCGTCATAAGTCCGAGCTTTTACAAACATCTGGTTTTCATCGGATCCAACAACACTTAAATAAAAAAAATACTCTGAAACTTTGTCTCAATCTGAATTTCTTCTATACATGTCCTTCACAATGAGAAAAATGCTTCAGGAACACGTTAAAAGCTCGATATCTTTGGAGTTGTTCTTTAAGTTTCAAGAGTTTAATTGTTTTGATTCCACTTATCTTTTCAGTTTCAAATGCATTTTTCTGTTTCAAGCAAAATATAATGTTTTGAATACACACAATGTTTAAAGTGTTACACAAAAAAAGAGTGTTGTACTTGGAATAATGGCACAAAAATCAGTCCATACTTGGTCTCAACATCACCGCAGTGAGGCCCTGCAAAAGAGAAATGGAAAATAAAGGCAGATCAGCAAAGGTCTCCGTCTAAAGAGGTTAAAGTTCAGGTCTTCTTCATCATCAGTCCTGAGGCTGATTTCCTGCAGCAGGGGGCAGTTTGGCAGATTTGCAGCTAATCTTTAATCTGCACGGTGACACAAACGCTATCACTTTAAAGTTCAAGTAAAGTTAAAGTACCATTATCTGTCACCTAGGTGTATGAAATTTGCTCTCCGCATTTGACCCCTCCCCTGGGGGAGCGGTGAGCTGCAGACATAGCCGCTCGGGAACCATTTGGTGGTCAAACCCCCCCAATCCAACCCTTTAATGCTGAGGGTCAAGCAGGGAGGCACTGGGTCCCATTTTGGAGTCATTGGTATGAATCGGCCTGGATTTGAACTCCCGACCTTCCAGTCACAGGGCAGACACTGTACCACAAGGCCACTGAGCTTTTCAACCCTTTGTATTGTCTGCTAACATCAATAACAAAAATAATGAGTGAATTAGAGGAACCAGCTCTGAGATGTAAACATCATTCAGACTTTAATCCAGACTCGAGTAAACAGTGGTCTGAAGCTTTTCTATCTCGTGCTCATCTCTGAACTCATCTCTCATAACTGCTCAATTCTCCATCAGCTCCTCGGTTATGACTTCTGTGCCAGGAGCGTGCTCAGTTTGATCTTCCCGTCCATGGAGGCCGTCAGGCAGGTGCCACAGTCCAGAGCCGAGGACCAATCCACGGTTACCACCGGCGCTTTGTGGCCGCCGAGCGACAGGACTCTCTCCAGAGCCGGCTCTCCACTGGTCAGCTGAAAGATCAAGAGAAGATCCAGAAAAATGTTCAACCACACACACTGATAGAAAATGTATAGACATGAAAGAGGATTCAGCAAAGCTTCTGTGACAGCTTGGGTACACCGCCCCAACAACCACAGTTACGCTGAGCGAGGCAGCAACTGACCTGAAAACAAGATCATGTCTACAATGAACACTAGGCAACCCGATACCAGCTACAACGGTTAAGTGATGTACGCTGAAAGTCTACTGGAACTGTGAATGAAGCATTGGGGCAATTCCTACCACACACCATCACAGAAACCAATAAACTGGTTTACACTTCAGCAGCAGTGATCCTGGAGATGCTTGGCTACAAGAGCAACCATGGAAGAAAACAATACCCACCATGGAAGCAACGGTTAGAGGCCAAAATCAAGGCAACTCGGAAGGATGTGAGTAAGCTGACAGAGGCTCAAAGAGGTACAATGAGAAAGCAAGTACCTAAGAGGTACAGCCAGATGCCCATACCTGATGCCCTGGAAACTGCCAAACAAAGGCTCCTAGCCTTGAGTAGCCGCCTAAAGAGATACACAAGAGACAATGAAGCCAGGACGAATAACAGGCTGTTCGCAACTCAACCAGCAAAAGTGTACGCTCAGTGGCAGGGTCAAAACAGCCGAGCAGACCCACCAAGGCTAGAAACTGAACAGTACTGGAAAAGTATATGGGAGAAAGAGACAGCACATAACAGCAATGCCCAGTGGCTGGTCTCTCTGAGAAAAGAACACAGCAACCTCCCTGAACAGAATCCAGTAACCATCACAGTGGCAGACATCCAAGAAAGAGTCTCAGGTATGAAGAACTGGACAGCTCCGGGCCCTGACATGATACATGGCTACTGGCTAAAGAAGCTTACCGCACTCCACGAGGGCCTGGCAGCACAAATGAACCAGCTGCTAAGAGATGGGACTCACCCCGAATGGCTAACGGAAGGACTTAAGTAGAGACTCCAGAGGAGCCAAACACCAGCTCCTGGTTGACAGAACAGTCGCCCAAGACTGCAGGTCACGACACACCAACCTGTGCACAGCCTGGGTTGATTACAAGAAGGCCTATGACTCAATGCCACACACATGGATCACTGAATGCTTGGAGCTGTACAACATCAACAGGACTCTAAGAGCCTTCATAAGAAACTCAATGAAGCTGTGGAAAACCACCCTTGAAGCCAATGGGAAGCCACTTGCACAAGTGTCCATCAAATGTGGGATATACTAAGGTGATGCTCTGTCCCCACTGCTGTTCTGCATAGGTCTGGACCCCCTCAGCCAAATAATCAACAAGACTGGCTATGGATACCGACTCAGAAATGGGGCCAACATCAGTCACCTCCTCTACATGGATGACATCAAGCTAAATGCTAAGAGCGAGCGTGACATTGACTCCCTGATCCACACCACCAGGATCTACAGTAATGACATTGGGATGTCATTCGGGCTCGAGAAATGCAGCCAGATGGTGACAAAGAGAGGCAAGGTAGTCCACACAGGGGGGGTCTCACTCCCAGAAGGAACAATAGCAGACATTGAGGACAGTTACAAGTACCTTGGAATTCCACAGACAAATGGCAACCTGAAGCAGGCAACAAGGAAAGCTGCAACAGCTAAATACCTCCAACGAGTAAGGCAAGTCCTGAGAAGCCAGCTCAATGGCAAGAACAAGACCCGGGCAATAAACAGCTACGCACTGCCAGTTATCAGATACCCTGCAGGAATAATAAGATGGCCAAAGGAAGAGATACAGACCATGGATGTTAAAACATGAAAGCTCCTCACCATGCATGGAGGGTTCCATCCAAAATCCAGCACTCTGAGACTGTATGCTAGCCGCACAGTGATTTTAGTTACATTTTTATCTTTTTAATATTAATATATTAATTGCTCTGTAATTGGCTAACCTGGGACCAGAAACACTACTGTTTGATTGAGGATGAGGGTGAAGTTTACCCTGTAGATGAGTCCTCCAGTGCTAGAACAGGTCAGCACGTGTTGTCCCTCTGAGTCGAAAGCAAAGAGTCGACCTCTGGGAACCTGAACCTGCAGAAGTCGCCTCACACCATCAGATGTACATCAGCTCATTCTACACTTCCTGAGCTAAAGACAGATTATTGCATTGACTGAATGTCTTCAAATTACAGTTGACAAAGATTGAATTGGATCAGTTAAGGCACAGTAGATTGTGCAAACAGAAGCTGTTTCCATGGTAACCGGCTTACCTGTTTGTATCCACTGTACCCTGACAGGACAAAGGGGCCGGTGGCATCCTGGGGTAACACCTGTTCGGACTGCTTCACCCCACAGCGATGAATGTTCCACTGAACGAACTGCACACACGGACGCTCACGTTTACCCGTATCACCACACTACAGACCGCTCATGGATCTGCACGCCACGGCTCGGCGGCTCACACCTTGCCGTCTTCTCCAATGCTGACACGGTGTTCTCGTCGTAGCTGAACTCCACGCTATAAACTTCTCCATCATGAGCTCGCCAGCTCATGGCGCTCTCGAGGCGTTGCATGTCTGCAGCAGTGATAGTTGGGGGAACATAAAGAAATAGGGTGGGATTATTCTGCTTACTGAGGTAAAACGTCAGGTTATCTGATGTTCAAGTCAGTTGATGGTTAAAGTATTTTAATGAGCAGAACCTCTCAGACAACTGAAAATTTGAGTTATTAAGAATGCAAAACATGACAGAATAAGGAAGAAATCTTTCTGAGAAAAATGCAGACTCTGGGATTCAGGATGGAGCCCAGCGACTGACCGAACAGCCGAATGACTCCATCAGCAGCTCCAGTCACCAGCAGGTTTCCATTGTGGTTGAAGGCCGTGCAGTTGATGGCCACTGGGTCCGGCTCTAGAGAGAACTGGAGCTGAAAGGCAGAAGGCCAGAGTGCGTGAGAACACAGACGCCTCCTATCGGCCCAAAGAAAGCTCATGTAAAAGGGGCCGTCGTATCTCCAGCTGATCACACCAACTGATCACTGATCAACGATCAATCACAATGCTCCACGCATTCGGGAAAGACCTGCTCTGGAACACAAAGACTTGGATGAACGTCGACCAATCCCTGAGCTACAGCGGGGTCACATGGGTCCGTTTGTCTGGACAGATTTACAGGAAAACAGGCTTTGGAGTTGACTTATTCAGTGCTTTTCCATCTCACTTTAAGGTTCAAGGCGTTTCCCAATCACAGTCGTCCACTGATGGGGGCCGAACACTGGCGCCAACCCATAACCACTAGAGGCAAAGGGGGGTTCAGTGTCTTACCCAAGGACACTTTGACACATGGACGGGCAGGTTGGGAACCAAGCTTCCAATCAAGGGTCGACCGCTCTACCTCTGCACCAGGGGTCAACAACATTCATGACATAAAGGGCCAATTCCCAATTCTCCCCTTCACAGCTGAGCTGTCACCCACTGTGATGTAAATCCAATAGATCTGAAATTCTATTTCATTCCAAACAAAAAGCTTTTTTAAACACGTATGCTGAGGTTTCCTCAAAAATGGGCTTTTATGACATTATAAAAGCCCATTTATATAAAAGCCAACAATTGTTATTATTATTATATTGCAAAAGGAAAATAGGTCAAAGTTGAAATAGTGCAGCTATGTTTTTTTGAAAAACCAAAAGTACTGCATGTATGATGTCAGCAGAACTGTCATACCTACTGCAGGATATGTCAGATATGTCAGAACAAAATACCATCAATGTTCCTAAGAACTTCACAACCATTAACATAAAACAATATGTTTTTTTAGTTTATTCATCTTTTGTTCCATTAAGAGCCAGAACCTGAGGAACTTCCGTCCATTCAGTCCTGGTGCTTTGATTGCATGTAGAATTCAGTGTTTGAACCTTTTCATGAGTTTGCTACTTACAGTCAGATACATTTGTCATATGCAGTCATTCACAAACGCTGAGGTTGTTCCACTGCATTTTTCCCGCTAAGACCACCTGGAACTGGGTCCTGTTCAGAAACCGCTGGACCTGGACCGCTCAAAGCCTGATTCTGATTTAGATGGTAAAGAATCCATTAAACACAGTTTCTGATCCGTGAAAATGTGAAACAGGAGGATTTTATTGCATTTTATGCACTGAGACCCCCTAAGACCAGGATCTGTGTTTAATGTATTCTTTACTATCTAAATCATTATTGAATTCAGGTTTGAGCAGTCCAGGTCCAGCGGTTTTTGAACAGGACCTGGTCTCAGTGTGAAAAGCTGTGAATAGGAAGCCAACCTCAGCGTGCTACAGATCAGGTGTTTTTTATTGCCACGCATCCACCTGCCCCAGGCGCCGACCCCTGCTCTGCACCGTGGTGCCCCCCTAAACCTACGACTCGTCCACTGTCCTCATAAAAACCGTCTCAAGAACTGCTGACCTGCTGCTTCACCGTCTTGGTGTCCCACAGCAGCAGTTGACCAGTAACCGGAGCGGGAAGTGGTGCAGCGGACTCCACACCTCCGGAGCGGCCGAGAGCCGCCGCCGAGCAGACGAAGGAGGAGCCGCTCGGACTGCAGGCTAAAGACAAGATGCTGACAGACACACAACAGCTGTAAACAACACACATCCACACAACGGCACACAAAGCAAAAGAGGACAACAAATGTTTGGCTTTTTTCAAAACAGGAAGCATGGTCACAGGTGGGAACGCACGGCTAAAAGAAACCATGAACATTAGTAAAGATCACTGACATCAGGGAAAAGCATTCATCTGATGGAAATACTGTCATCACACTTCAGTTTCTGCTTTAGTTTCTGCTGGATCAGCTGATCATTCAAACTCAGTTTAAGTTCTGGATCAACGTCAGAATCAACACTTTGTACTTTGATGGTGGGTGGAGGCGTGCTGCAGGGCGGTTCCTGAGGAGAACGCAGCTATGACGGAAGGCTGAGAAGAGTTCATGACGTACAGATGGTTGGAGACCAGAGAAAGGGAGGTGTGTCACGTTAAAGCTTGTTTTAATGAGCCTGAATTCCCCCCACCACATGTCAGCGAGTCGCTGTGTCTCATGGTTTTTGTGTGTGACATTGTTTGAAGACAGTTTATCTTTTAGGATGGCGTCACAGCAGCGCCTGTCACCGCGTGACGAGACACAGAAAAGCGTGACAGAAGCGTTTTCAGAGTAACAAAGAGTTGGACCTTTCTCTGTTTGATAACACGACAATCGTTGCTTTACATTTGTCCGCGGTTTTCTGCTGCTTCATTTCTGCTCTGTTTACATCCCATACTACGGTGGCTGTTTTGGTTCAGTATTTCGGCTCTGAGGAATCTCAGAGCGAACCGGAGGTGAGTCCGATTGGAAACGAACCCAGACCTCCTCCAGAGACGGGTCAGAGAGCGGATCCTGGTCCTGGACCAGAGTCTGTGTGGGTGGATTCAGACTGAAAACCTGTGAACTCTGGTCGACTTTAAGCAAACCAAAAGTGTCCTGTCTGAATACAGCCTTAAACTTCCACTCATGAAAAGAAACTGCATATATGACACTTGTACATTTCACATTAAAGGCTGTGACAAAGACATCATCTGTCCTCATTTGTTGTAGCGGTTGTTGGAGACAGCGGACTGCGTCTTGTCAGAGTTAAATGTCTAGCAGTTCCATGCAGAGAGGTGAACGTTACATTTATGATCCCTGAACCAAAGCTGTCTGACTTCCCGTGTCTTCCTGTGGACACAACAGCAGGAATGAAAGTGCTGATGCTTCCTGGTTTGATCGTTTGTTTGCTAACTAATGTGCTGTTGGTCTTTATTCTCTATTATACCACGGTCCAGGTGAATTCTCCATTCTGATTGGCTGCTGGGTGTGCATTAAACAGTGATATACCACAGTAGTAACCGCACTAAAAAGTAGTTCCAGTCACATAGCTTCAATGTTCTGTATCACTGCGCTGGCGTCTTTGAACCAACCGTTATCTTCATCCTCTGGACATAAACACGCGGTTAGCTGATGATGCACACGTCACCCTTTCTCATTCAGACAGCAGACCTGCACTAAGCCTGAAGTTCAGCCTAAACGCCGTCAGCAGGCTCCTGCAGGGAACCGCAGACACACAGCTTTACCGTGGATGAGTCTCATCGATGTTCATCTCATACAGGTTCTTCTTAGCGTCGGTGTCGTACAGCCGCACGGTCCCAACGCCGGTGCCTAGCAACAGCTGACATCACAAACGCTCATTGGTCGGGCGTCATTCGCTGTCCGTGTTCACAAAGTGGATAGCAGAGAGAGGGAAACGGTCGTACCAGCCGGTCGGGCTTGGTGGCCCACTCCAGCGACAGTAGGGGGGATTTGGACATGATGGTGGCTTTGGTCTGCATCACTGGGTTGAAGGACCACACCTGTGGAAAGCACAAGAAAGGTCAACTTTACAGAGCAACATGGTGTGTGCGTTATCATCTGCTGCCTGGGTTCTTCTGTTATCACAACGCTGTGCTGTTTCTCACATACCTGACATGTTTACACGTTTGTTGAAACATGTCAGGTATGTGAAAAACACACACAAACAACACAACCGTGTCTGATAACAGAAGGACCTAAGCAGTCGGTCGCATTTCTACTTTGACTTTCTATCTTCACCACCTTTATGACTCCGTCTACGTCCAAACTGGCCACTCTGCGACCCGAACAGTCGACCCTGAGCATCGGGGAAGAACAGACACGGTGGTGAGACGGGCGGCGTGGTGTGATGGATGCTGGGCTGTGGACGAGCAGCAGCACCTGCAGTGCATGATGGAGGAGTGGTGCTCTCCGTACTCCTCCTGGCTGAGCTTGATGAAGGCCTGCTCCACGGACAGGCCTCCTCCTCCTCCTCCTCCTCCTCCTGCTGCTGCTGCTGCTGCTGCTGCCCCAGAGCTGCAGCTGTTGGTGCCCTCGGGGGCTTTAAAGGGGGTCTCGGCAGGTGGCTCCACGTCCTCCATTTCTCCTCTCCTCTCTGGAGTCTGGAGGGAAAAGCAGAAAGAACAGATCGACTTGTTTTCAGGAGTTTCAGTAGTAACGTGTTCACGTCATCAATCAGACTCAAAAAGGCCTGAGTGACGCTAACACTAATACAAACCGTGACACTTTTAACCCAAATAAACGCATTCAAAGGAGACTCTTCAGTGCTTTAGACTTCAGTGTTTGATGAATGAATACAAATCCATATTAGAGCTGCTGGACGAGCACTGAGACACATCTGAACCAGTCTTCCTCTACGGTTTGATTGAGCTCAGCTTCACATTTACCTATAACAGAATGCATACAGCCTCCTGAAGTTACCGGAGCTCAATACATATCATAACGTATGCACAATGTACAGTGCTGTTAATAAATTAAACAGTCGTTTGTGTGACCTCATAGCACGTTTTCAGCCTCTCATCACCATGACACCAGAGGAAGCATACGTTAAAAGGAAAGAACAGAAAGTTACAGCGTAGCAGCGTCTCTGTCTGCACTACAGGCCCACACACCTGGAATCTTTCAGACAATGACGTCAAACCGTCTGCTACAGTAAACATGTTTAACAGGAAACTGAAATTTCAATTATTGTCAACTTACTGCACATAATGTTGCTGCGACTGAAACACCTACTAATGTGTTTGTGATTTCTCTCTGTTTGTGTGATGGTCACACGTCTGAGTTTCTGCTGTTCAGACTCAGTGTCCTTATTGTCCAACACTTTCCACTAATATTAACATCAATTTCTCATATTATTGCTATTTTTTTTAGTTATGTAATTATTATTTCCGCCACTCATCTCTTATACTTTTGTGCTTGTCTGAAATGCTGGACCCCTAATAATACGCATCTGCTTCAGGTGGAAAAATAAACGAAACTAAATAAAATGAGGAACTTTTCCATCAAATCGATCTTTACGCTGTTACTAAATCGCTTCAAAAAGAAATATATTGATTATAATCTGTATAACAGAAGGTTTACGTGGACAGACTGTGAATAAAGTCATGTGACCATCCAGTGTCTAGAATGTTCTAGAATGTTCCCTTTGGATTCTCTGGATGTGGAAAAACAACAGTGGTGAACTTTAGGAAACTACCATGTGAATGGATCTGACATTCATTCTAGTTGACTTGTTTGTTGGTCTCTTTTTAAATAATGAGATGTTGTGATGTCACAACAGTCCAGGAGAGCATTGCACACGTTCAGGCACCAGAGAAGTGAAGGTGGCACGCCGCTGCGTTCTCTGCACGCATTTTACGTTTGTCCAAGACCGAAAGCACGTATTTAAACCCACAGTTCAAGTCCCATTGAACGTGTTCTCTGCATCTGTGTTCTCGCTCTGACCGAGTTTGAAGGCTTCCTGTCCTGCATTAAGCACAGAGGGTCAAAAGAAAAGCAAGAATATAATCCTGAGACCTTTTTTAGTACCGCTTTCCCGCCTTCGGGTACACCCTGGACACCCCGCCGCTGAAACTGCGTTGCTGCCAGACCTTCACGCCACACCTGTCGCTCAAATGGCGCCGCTGGACCTCAGATGGCGTCTGTACCATCGGCTTTACATTGAAACCAAATCTTAACCCCTCCTCTGGGTGGGTGTGGTCAAGACAACCGTTGAGGACCGGCCGCACGGATTTGGAGCAAGTGTGTGAATAGTCACTTTCTATCTGGCGTTTCAATTTATTTGCTGTACCTTAACGGGCTTAACAGGGGGGCGGGGCTACTCAGCTCAGCACCAATGGCCACGCCCATGTATTTGGGAACAGAGGCCTCAGATAGACATGAAAAAGGACTTTTTAAGGCACTTTTGGTTCAAAAGTTCCTAATCAGAATGAAAACACCACTGGGAACGTTTTTATTGAAAAAGATCTAAATAAGAATCCAAACAAATGTTTGCTGTTCCTGACTGCTGAGGGAAACCTGGACCTGCTTGATGGTCCTGGCGATGCTAAGTCTCTTTGGAACAAACAGGAGACATTGAAGGCCACACCTGGACATGGGTCACGGCGCTCTGGTGTACCGCGCCACACTGGTTGAAGAGCACCAGACTCTATGAACTTTAGCTCATGTTTAAATCCTAAATGTTGAAGACAGACTATTTACCCAAAACAATGCATAACAAGATCCCCCAAAGCCAAGCAAATCCTCAAATGCAGCAGATCCAGAGACCAGTTTTTCAGTACCTGTGGTTTTGAAAAAAGCTCCTTTCTCTCTTTCTCGTGTTCCTGGACTCGCTTGTGTCTGGAATTCTGGTTTGTCACCTGGTTTGCTGGCTGTTGAGGCTGGGAATTGGCAGATTCACTGGTCAACGGCTGGCTGGAGATCGGCTTCACCTCCTTGGTTGGAGCTGCCTCTCTAGGCCTGGTAACCTGAAAAAGCCAAAGCCAGAGTCTGGAACTTTAAGGGAACATTCACTACAACCCAGATGTAGTCATCTGATCGCAGTCAAAAACCTGAAAGACTTTGTTTCTTTCATGTTTCATCAGTGGTTAAGATTAAGATGAACTTTAATAATCCCCACATTAAGCTGTAGTAGCAATAAGTAAAGAGAAAACACTGGAGTCTGCATGCATACAGCACAGACCAAAGGTTTGGACACGCCTTCTCACTCAAAGAGTTTTCCTTATTTCCATGACTATGAAAACTGTAGATTCACCCTGAAGGCATCAAAACTATGAACTAACACGTGGAATTATATACATAACATAAAAGTGTTCTTTATCTAGGAAAATAATTTACAATAATTTTTAAACCACTGTAAATTTAGTTTTATTTGATCTGAATAAATATTGAGTAAAATGTAGAAATGCTTAAAAAAGGGACCAGTAATCAGAAATACATGACATTACTTCTAATAGTTTTACAAACTAGTGATCAAATTTACTGTCTATTCTACATGAATTATAATTATAATTTAATGAAAACCTGTTAACAGTTTTTTTGTTTTTAGGTGGGAACAGAAATGAAAGCCATTATTTTTCATGGATTTTCTCCTTAAAGTGCTGCATCTTTTGTTTTTCCATGAGAATCCTTTCAGTCAAACTGGCTGCAGCATGAACCTCTACAAACAGGCTTCAGCCCTGACTGAGTACTGTAGAAAAACAGCCTTTTCTAACCAACAGCAAGAATCCATGGAGAATTCAGAGACGGACGGGAACTGTTCGCAGTCCTCCGCCGTCTGTGACAGCGCTTTGGTGAAGCCGCCGTCTGCCTTCACCTGGCTGCCCGAAGGCTCTTTCCTGGCTCCTGATGGGTGGCCTGGTAAGGGCCCAGAGGTCATCTGAGGGGCTTTTCCTGATGTCCGTCTGCCCTGGGGCAGGAACGTGGAGAAGAAATTCCTGGAGGGGGGGGTGGTGGTGCTGACGGCTCGCTGGCTCGACACCAAGTCCCTGCAGGAAGAAAGTGGAGGGAAAGAGGGGGAGGAACGGCGATATGACAACACGCTGGTCCAAACAGGTCAAGCTATGGTCCAGCAGGACAAACACAGACATTCGATCCAGATTACAACCTTCTATGGGAGAAAGGTCCCTGATCAAGAATTTGATCCATTCCATGGTGTGTTTAAGTCATGAGGATCTAACTTTAAGTGCAATCTGTAGTAATGGGTCACATTTTCCCTCCGGTTTAGTAAATTCTGATCTAAGAGAGAACCCGATCCCAGTAGAAACATTTAAAAAATGACGTTGGATGTCTGGAATGACGTTAAACCGTCTCTTTGGTGAAGTGTTTTGTACCGTGGTGGCAGCGTCTCACACTTATGTACCCTAAAGGACCACTACCTGAACTATTTAGGATTTTAAGATCTATTTAAGAGTCCAAGTGATCACACTGAACATTTACAGCGGACGACATCAATCTGCTCTCCAGTCCAACGGTGAGAAATCGGCGTCATTTGAGACAAAAACAGGAACTGTGAACCATCAAAGACGGTCAAATGTAGAAACTGCTCCATTGATCCAATTCTTTAGGATTCTGCTTCACCAACGTCTGTAATTCTCCTTTAGCTCTTCTAAAGGAGAAGGGAGGGACAGACCCAACCCCAGACCAGTTCTGATAGGGGTGGAGGTCGTGCAGACCTATAAATATCTTGGGCTGTGGCTGGACAACAAGCTGGACGGGACGAGCAACACGGGGCAGCTGTACAAGAAGGCCCAGAGCAGGATGTACTTCTGGAGGAGGTTAAGATCCTTCAACATCTGCAAGAAGCTCCTGGGGATCTTCTACCAGTCTGTGGTCACCAGCGCTCTAACCTACGCTGTGGTGTGCTGGGGGGGGAGCACCTCAAAGACAGACGTCTCCAGGCTGGAGAAGCTGATCAGGCGGGCTGGTTCTGTGGTTGGCACAAGGCTGGACCCTCTGGCTACTGTGGCAGAGAGAAGGACACTAAACAAACTAAGGTGTATCCTGGACAATGCCTCCCACCCTCTGCACACGACCATCAGTAGCCAGAGAAGCACCTTCAGAGGAGGCTGCTCCTCCCACGGTGCAGGACTGATAGACTGAGGAACTCCTTCGTCCCCCGTGCCATCAAACTCTTTAACCACCACTCCCCCCTCCCCCCAGGAGGGGGGAGGAGGACGGAAAAGGAAAGGGAAAGGGCCTGAATGACTTATTTTTTTTAAATGCTGTTTTGCAGATATTTAAACAGTTTTTTACGGTTTTTACTGTTTACTTTTTTCTGACTACCATACTGCGATGGAGATGTCAATTTCCATGCGGGAACCTCCCAAATGGATAAATAAAGTTATCTATCTATCTATCTATCTATGGAGGAAGAGGCTCCATCGGGAGGAAGAGGCCAAAACCCTTGTTACTTTCAATGACAGCACAGGTATGTTTCTGTTTGAGTGGCCATCTTCTCACCTGTCGTGATGCTCAGAGGGAGGGGTGAGACTAAAGTCCATCCAGAGTCTCCTGCTCTCTTTTATAAGCCAGTTTAAGAGCACATTTAGGACAAATGAACCTCGTCTGAACAGAGGAAATAAAGAGAATCTAGACTGACTTTACAACAGTCATGATTCAGTGTTCCATTGTGAGGCACCGTGTGTGAATTCATGCTTTCTAAAAATGACTAAAGAACGGCGTTTATGTCTGTATGCTGACAGAAGAAAGCATAGATCGTCATAACAGGTCAGGCCTTGTCTTCCACAGGTATTTCTGCAGAGGACTGTCACTCAGACGTGGTGGATGTTGGAGTGTTTCCCCCTGTCCTCCTTCCACACATTCTGTTTTACATCTTCAGTGTAATAGAATTCTCAGTCCAGACAAAGACCGCTCTGGGTTCAGGTTGGACCTGCCAGAAAAATCCGTAGGGATGCAAAGAAACCACCAAGACCTTCAGCTGTGATCCAGGACTCTGAAAAACGGAGGTGTGGATGCTTCCAGACGGACAATAAGGCACAGGAAGAAACATGGCCTGCATGGTCGCGTCGCCAGAAGAAAGACTTTTTAGTGCAAATGCCAGAAAATAGCAGGCTTACAATACGGAAAAACAGCACAGAGACACGCCCCCAAACCTCTGGACCAAAGTCCTTTGGACTGATGAGACAGTTTTTAGAAACGCTCCATTTGGAGAGGAGTCAACCAGGCTCTGATGACAAGAACACTGTTCCTACTGTGAAGCACGGAGGCGGAGGGCTGATGGTTTGGGCATGTTGGAGCTCCAAAGGAAACGTGGTCAGGATTGATGGTGAGATGAATGCAGCAGGTTATCAGCAGGTCCTGGAGGAAAACTGTCTCTCTTCAGCTCGGAGGCGGCTCATGGGACGCCCCAGGACATGTCAACATGACCACGGTCCAAAACACAAGGCCGGGTCAACCTGCCATTGGTTCCACCAGAACGCAGTGAAGGTTCTGGAGCCACCGTCTCCTGACCTCCACTCTGGGAGATCGGAACCGGGCCGTTCAAGCAGGACAAGAATGAAAGGACCTGGAGGATTTCTGCAGACGGCTGCTTCACTGTCAGAGAACAGGAAGAACCTCGTCCACAACGACCACGAGAGACGCCACATACAGGAGGTTCACAGCTCGAACAGACCTTTCTGCTGTGGTTGGGATTTAAAGACAGTAGACAGAATTTTTTTAACAGTCAATGGTTTCATCCAATCACTAACTATGAGTGGAGACTACATGTTTGTGTTTTCAGTCAGATTCTCTGATAAAGGAGCAGGAAATTCTCTTTCCTTCCTGGGTGTGTAGACCTCTGAGCACAACTGTAGATTCAACAAAACTCTGTTTGTTTCACCAATCAACCATTTCTGGAAGTCTGCTGGCGCTTTATGGTCACATGTTTGTATCCTTGAGAGCTCGTAGAAACAGCAAAAAGGCACAGCGATCCCGTTCAGAGGCCCTTTTTGTCAAAAACTCACAATGACCTTTGGAATCAACTGGACTGACAAGAACTAACAATTCATCAGGTGAATTGTTTATTCAGCAACGTCTGAAGCATCACAGCACAAGGTGATCACAGCGAAACAGAAAGAGTCTGACTGCAGCTTCAGAAACAATCTGCTTTACAGTAGAAAGGAGTCTCATGGTTACAGAACAATGGCGTCTTTTAACAAAATGCTCAAGCAGAAACAGGATCCAACCGAGGATCCACACAGCAAACAAACATCATTTAGGCTGGAAAGCCTTTGTGTGCTGGAAGACGCTCAAACCACCAGGACGCCTACACCAACCGTTGACAGAGTTCATGACAAGAAATCCACCTTCAAAGTAGTTTCAGGACATTTCCATACAAACAGTGCTTTACTGTAACATCTAGAGTCAAATGTTGGTGTCATAAGAAAGTGACCCCCCCCCCCGTGCAGCAGAGCTTTATTATAAAATGGTTGTGTGTTCAATCCTCTCTGACGCCACCGACAGACTCCTCATCCCACCTGAACCACCTAAAGGCTGCAGGTGGAGTCGGCACCAGAGAGCAGAAACCAAACGGTGAAAAGCTGCACGTCCCTTAAAAAACCTGCTTCCTGGTTTGTCCTTGCTCCTGCAGTCGCTCATGTAACGAAGACGCTCATGTGGCAGATTTCTTGTTTTGGTAAACTCATCGTTCCCAAGCCTCCAAATTTGAAATCAACCCACAAATACCAAATGTAGTTCCACAAATGACCACTGGAGGCCGCTTTCAAAAGGAAGTGACTCCTACTCTACAGCAGAGTTTCATAGGGCTCAGTCCGGTACATTTCTGTTCAGTACGTAAGGGTTAATGGCCGACGAAGTGTGCGGTTACTACTTTTTAACGCACGCCGTGGAAGCCTTTGCTTCGGACGGTTGCTTCCGCGAAGTGCGTTATAAAGTAGTAACCGCACACTTCGAAGGCCATTAACCCGCTTATACCATGGTCACCTACAAAAGCAATACATATTAACCAGGTTTTAGTCCTTAATTCTTGTTTTTTTTTTTTGATTTGGATCGCTTTTCTCACAAAAAGCGGACTATATGTTAGGTGACGCGGCGCATCACGCGCAGCACCACCGCTGCAGTCAAGATTTGGCGATATTTATATGCTGATCGTCCCGATGGGTTGAATAAAGCATCAGTTCATAGAGAAAGTTCTCCTCTAACCGCTTGTTTTTGTCCAAATGATGAAGCAAAAGTTGTTTTGAAGAAGCCGGCGCAGTGATACAAAACATTTAAGCTAGCTGACCGGAACTTCTTCTTTCACCGTGCGGTTATCAGGTTTTAATGCATACCCAGCAGCCAATCAGAATCCAGTATTCAACCGGACCATGGTATAATGCTATGAACTGCTGTTTTATGAACTATCATTTTATTGTTATTTATTGTGTGTGTGTGTGTGTGTTTTGCTGCTGGACACCTGAATTTCTCCCTTGCGAGATTAATTAAGTTTTTATCTATCCATCTATTTTCTGTATTTTTTTGGTGCAAAAAGACAGAAAAAATTACCTACAAAATGCATTTATTGGTTTTATATAAAAATATATAGAATTAACCTATGCAGATGATCTGCTATATAAAATAATACAACTATTAGCTGTCAGGACGTGTTTTCAGGGTGAGTGGACTATGGGACAAGGACAGTCTTAGCAGCTAGTTCATTAGCAGCTCGGCTCTCGTTTCCCCGCTACGGTTGACACAGCAGCTGGATCGTTACAATGGATAAGCGGAAAAAAAAGAAAAAAACGTACAGAAACGGTTCAGAAGTGAACCGAACCGAAAATGCCGTATTGAAAAGGTTTGTGTATCGTTCCACCCCTAGAACTCAGGCTCTATTGCATTCCAGACTATAGTGGGGGGGAGGAGGGGGGCTATGAAAAGAGCTGGTTTGATTTTTTAGAGCTCAAACTGTGGAGCTTCAATGAGCATCTGGAACATTGGTGAGTTGTCCAAAGCCGGGCAGTGCGTCTGTTCTGCTTCAGGCCTGAGAGTCACGCGTGCAGCTGGACCACTGACTGTATGAGAGACCTGGACGGAGCGAGAGTGACGGCATCCAGACGAAATGGTGTCAGCGGCCATGTTTCCGTCACATGTCCGTCACCACGTTGGGACCAGAACTCGTCAGTAAGCAGTGACTGGTCCGAGTCGGTTCTGACCCCAGATTTCTATAGCACTCACTCTCTCCAATCAGGAGTGAGCTTGTTAGAAGGCCACACCCCTTCCACTGAAGGTGGATTATCAAGAAGACGTTGATAAAAGGGATCAGATCCAGAACGGTTCTTCTGACCAACAGAATGACCGAGGAACAGCTGTTTATTTCTCTGTAGTCGTCTGTGGGATTTAGGCTTCTTGGAGCCACTTCCTGTTTGGAACGTCGAGGTCACTGCGTCTAGTTTCCGTAGTTCTAGCTTGTTGGTGGCTGGACTGGTTCTACATGTCGTATTCTACAGTCTTCGGTAGGATAGCTCTCTGTGACCTTACAGTAGGCTTACTGTCGGCCTTCTTTTATGTCTTCACCCTATAAAGTATGTGTATTTAAACTCGGTTCTACAATACTAGATGGTACTTCAGTTGGTGTTGAATCTAACTGGTTCATTTCTGTGTGCTCAGCAGTTTCTTTGTAAATGCTGCATGGGAGGATTGTAGCTACATGTCACTGAACAGCCAGTCATCAGTAAAGACGGAGGTCGGTGGCTCACAGCTCGGTGTCTCCCAGTCGGTCCATGTTCTGGACGTATGGGGGCAGCTTGTGGAGGGTCACCCCCTCCCCATCCTTCGGGTCCCGGCTCTCCGTCTGCATAGCAAACAGCTGGAAGAGATGAAAACACATCTGCAAATGGTGCCGTGGCGTGGACTGTGGCGTGGAGTGTGAGACAGGTGTCTCCCTGATGGCATCGGTGGCCACTCGGAGAGCGCCTGGTCTATGTATCTGTGGCAATCACACAGCCATAGGTGGGACACGTAGTAGTAAAGAGGCAACTCTAACCAAAACACTGGCAAAGAGAAAATGAGGTTCCTCAGAGTTGGGGGAGCGGGTGAAGGGGGGTAGAGAGAAGTGTTGTCAGTGGTCTGTGGGTAGGATCAGGGATGGATTTAGGATCTGGGGGTCCTTTGAAATTATTAGCGTTGTGCAAAGGGATCAGATGGTCCCTTGAAGTGTGTGTGTGTGGAAGTCAGGTTTGTAGGACGGGATAGGGATAGAGGTAAGATCGGGCCTAAAAAATCCGGCCCGACCCGACACAGGCCCGCGGGCATTAAAGCAGAACCAGGTCCGAACCCGACCAATCAACTTGATTTGCAGGACCGAGCCCGAAGCAAACCCGAAATTTCAATTCATCCCATAGTATTTTTGGCAGAAAAAAACGCCAGATTTCTTAAAGGTAAAATAATCTACATATTTTTATGATCATGAAAGCTATTGTCTTTCTAACAGAGAGTGGTCGCTGCAGCCGCGCGCGTATAAGCTCACTGTTGTGGCATAGAGTTCCGCTGGAAGCGCTGAGCATAGGTTCCTCCCTACATGACAAATGCATCTGATCAATGAAATAACGCTGGAACACAGAAGAAGAGGCCAGACAGAGAGAGTGACAGAGAGATCTGGATGATAAGCACTCGCCTCATTACGCAGAGAAATACTGCAGCCGCGGCGGTGCGCGTTTGCCTTTTCAGTTTCCCTGTCTGAAGTTTATCCTTGACTTCCTGCTGCTCCATATCGGGGATCCCTAAACAAAATAGATGCGGACTTGGGGAGGGAAGATTACGTTCACGACACGTGCGCAGAGCTGGACCACAGTGTATGTCAATCAGCGGTGGGCTGGTGACTGGGGGGAGGGGGCGGGGTCTACCTGTATATATGTGTGTGTGTGTGTGTGGGGGGGGGGTTCGGTGAACTTTCTCCCTCTGAGTCAGAAGCTGGCTGTGCCTTTCGGTTCGTGCGGTAACCGTTCTGACATCCAGGATTAATAAACAGCTGTTTGACAACCGCCGCCTAAGGAGCTTCTTTGCAGACATTACAATATATTTATTAAAAAAGTCAGCGAGAGAGAAGCCCGGCCCGACCCAAAATTAGGGTCGGGTCGGGCTCAGGCTCAAGATCTTACCTCTAGTTTGGGTTAGGGGTCTGGGTTAGGGGTCTGGGTTAGGGTCTGGGTTAGGGTCTGGGTTGGGGGTCTGGGTTAGGGTCTGGGTTAGGGTCTGGGTTGGGGGTCTGGGTTGGGGGTCTGGGTTAGGGTCTGGGTTAGGGGTCTGGGTTGGGGGTCTGGGTTAGGGTCTGGGTTGGGGGTCTGGGTTGGGGGTCTGGGTTAGGGTCTGGGTTGGGGGTCTGGGTTGGGGGTCTGGGTTAGGGTCTGGGTTAGGGGTCTGGGTTAGGGGTCTGGGTTGGGGGTCTGGGTTAGGGTCTGGGTTGGGGGTCTGGGTTAGGGTCTGGGTTGGGGGTCTGGGTTAGGGTCTGGGTTAGGGGTCTGGGTTAGGGGTCTGGGTTAGGGGTCTGGGTTGGGGGTCTGGGTTAGGGTCTGGGTTAGGGTCTGGGTTAGGGTCTGGGTTGGGGGTCTGGGTTAGGGTCTGGGTTAGGGGTCTGGGTTAGGGGTCTGGGTTAGGGGTCTGGGTTGGGGGTCTGGGTTAGGGTCTGGGTTGGGGGTCTGGGTTAGGGTCTGGGTTGGGGGTCTGGGTTAGGGGTCTGGGTTGGGGGTCTGGGTTAGGGTCTGGGTTGGGGGTCTGGGTTAGGGTCTGGGTTGGGCTAACCCTGTCCTCACCTGCTGTTGGAGCTGCTCATTCTCTTCCGTCAGGCTGGTCATCCTCTGGACTTCAGCATCAAAACTCAGCAGCAAAGGCTGAGGTGAAATCGCGTTAAGGATTATGTTCTATGAACAGTTTCCATACAAACCTCTGAAACTGGTCTCTGCAGCCAGCAGCAGAACCAGGAACACGGATCAGAACCACATTCTGTAGAGCAGTGTTTTTCAACCTTTTATGAGCCACGGAACACTTTAACCTTGACAAAAAGCAGCATCCAAAAATAACAAAGGAGAAACTCATAGTCTGTATTGATCTACAGTCCCTCCATGATCTCACAGGCATTTTAGTGATAATTGTGGCAGAAAAAGCTGGAAGCTGCAGCTGTTTTTTTCTAAAAGATGTAATAAAAGTGAAGTTAGAAGATTTAAAAACTGGTTGTGTGTTTGTTGTGGTTTAAGATGTTTAACAGGGAAAACTCATTGTATGCAGAGACGTTGTCACTTTAACCCGATGCATCATGGGAGATGTAGTGATGCAGACAGACTCTCTTCTCTGAGCTTCATGGTTTTGTTCCCTTGTTCCACGGTCTGACACCGGATTCTGTGGAAAGCTACACCACTAAAGACGAGCTTTAGCTGGTATTTTAGTTGGAACTGAGAGACTTTATGAGCAGAATCAGAACAAGGAAGTGAAGACTTTAACCACTTCTGATTGGTCAGACTGATGACATGTGATTCAGCCTCCAAGAATGATTGGTGGAGACAGTTAAAGGGGAGGGACTTTTCAGAAAACAGAGCTTAAGCTGCAGCTAAATCACGGTACCGTCATTCTGATCAAAATGTCTATAATAGAATCAAATAAACACAAAGAAAAAAGTATTTTTTATGATCTTTCATATTCATAACTACTCAGTCTTTTATCAGGACCTGTTTGGATGAACACAGAGCTGAAATCCTGGAGATGGAAAATGTTTTTAGATCAGTTAGTGAGGGCAATTTCCCACGGCACACGGGTTGAAAAACACTGCTGTATACGGTTCTGCCCCTGTAGAGACATGTCACCTGTCCAGCTGAAGGATATGCACACATTGAAAGAGGACGGACAGGAAGTTGTGCAGTGACACCAGGAAGGTGTCGGCCCATTGCCTAGAGAAATACGGTGAGAACGCCGGGTTCTGCTCCGGAGCGGGAAGGAATGGCAGCATGAACCAGTCGCGCCATTCCGGCTGCCCCTGCAGCTCCAGAGCCTGCTTCTGGAAAAACTCCTGCGTCTTCTCCAGGTTTCCTTTCTGGAAGAACGAGGAGAAAGAAGCCACACCCTCATCACAGGAGACAGAAGCCAGACCCTCATCACAGGAGACAGAAGCCACACCCTCATCACAGGAGACAGAAGCCACACCCTCATCCTAGGAGACAGAAGCCACACCCTCATCACAAGAGACAGAAGCCACACCCTCATCACAGGAAACAGAGGCCACACCCTCATCACAAGAGACAGAAGCCACACCCTCATCACAGGAGACAGAAGCCACACCCTCATCAAAGGAGACAGAAGCCACACCCTCATCACAGGAGACAGAAGCCACACCCTCATCACAGGAGACAGAAGCCACACCCTCATCACAGGGGACAGAAGCCACACCCTCATCCTAGGAGACAGAAGCCACACCCTCATCACAGGAGACAGAAGCCACACCCTCATCACAGGAGACAGAAGCCACACCCTCATCACAGGGGACAGAAGCCACACCCTCATCCTAGGAGACAGAAGCCACACCCTCATCACAGGAGACAGAAGCCACACCCTCATCACAGGGGACAGAAGCCACACCCTCATCCTAGGAGACAGAAGCCAGACCCTCATCACAGGAGACAGAGGCCACACCCTCATCACAGGAGACAGAAGCCACACCCTCATCACAGGGGACAGAAGCCACACCCTCATCCTAGGAGACAGAAGCCACACCCTCATCACAGGAGACAGAAGCCACACCCTCATCACAGGAGACAGAAGCCACACCCTCATCACAGGAGACAGAAGCCACACCCTCATCACAGGAGACAGAAGCAACACCCTCAACACAGGAGACAGAAGCCACACCCTCATCCTAGGAGACAGAAGCCACACCCTCATCACAGGAGACAGAAGCCACACCCTCATCACAGGGGACAGAAGCCACACCCTCAACACAGGAGACAGAAGCCACACCCTCATCACAGGGGACAGAAGCCACACCCTCATCCTAGGAGACAGAAGCCACACCCTCATCACAGGAGACAGAAGCCACACCCTCATCACAGGAGACAGAAGCCACACCCTCATCCTAGGAGACAGAAGCCAGACCCTCATCACAGGAGACAGAAGCCACACCCTCATCACAGGAGACAGAAGCCACACCCTCATCCTAGGAGACAGAAGCCACACCCTCATCACAGGAGACAGAAGCCACACCCTCATCACAGGAGACAGAAGCCACACCCTCATCACAGGAGACAGAAGCCACACCCTCATCACAAGAGACAGAAGCCACACCCTCATCACAGGAGACAGAAGCAACACCCTCAACACAGGAGACAGAAGCCACACCCTCATCCTAGGAGACAGAAGCCACACCCTCATCACAGGAGACAGAAGCCACACCCTCATCACAGGGGACAGAAGCCACACCCTCAACACAGGAGACAGAAGCCACACCCTCATCACAGGGGACAGAAGCCACACCCTCATCCTAGGAGACAGAAGCCACACCCTCATCACAGGAGACAGAAGCCACACCCTCATCACAGGAGACAGAAGCCACACCCTCATCACAGGAGACAGAAGCCACACCCTCATCACAGGAGACAGAAGCCACACCCTCATCACAAGAGACAGAAGCCACACCCTCATCACAGGAAACAGAGGCCACACCCTCATCACAAGAGACAGAAGCCACACCCTCATCACAAGAGACAGAAGCCACACCCTCATCACAGGAAACAGAGGCCACACCCTCATCACAGGAGACAGAGGCCACACCCTCAACACAGGAGACAGAAGCCACACCCTCATCACAGGAGACAGAAGCCACACCCTCATCACAGGGGACAGAAGCCACACCCTCAACACAGGAGACAGAAGCCACACCCTCATCCTAGGAGACAGAAGCCAGACCCTCATCACAGGAGACAGAGGCCACACCCTCATCACAGGGGACAGAAGCCACACCCTCATCCTAGGAGACAGAAGCCACACCCTCATCACAGGAAACAGAGGCCACACCCTCATCACAAGAGACAGAAGCCACACCCTCATCACAAGAGACAGAAGCCACACCCTCATCACAGGAAACAGAGGCCACACCCTCATCACAGGAGACAGAGGCCACACCCTCAACACAGGAGACAGAAGCCACACCCTCATCACAGGAGACAGAAGCCACACCCTCATCACAGGGGACAGAAGCCACACCCTCATCACAGGAGACAGAAGCCACACCCTCATCAAAGGAGACAGAAGCCACACCCTCATCACAGGGGACAGAAGCCACACCCTCATCCTAGGAGACAGAAGCCACACCCTCATCACAGGAGACAGAAGCCACACCCTCATCACAAGAGACAGAAGCCACACCCTCATCAAAGGAGACAGAAGCCACACCCTCATCACAGGAGACAGAAGCCACACCCTCATCACAGGAGACAGAAGCCACACCCTCATCACAAGAGACAGAAGCCACACCCTCATCACAGGAAACAGAAGCCACACCCTCATCACAAGAGACAGAAGCCACACCCTCATCACAGGAGACAGAGGCCACACCCTCATCACAGGAAACAGAGGCCACACCCTCATCACAAGAGACAGAAGCCACACCCTCATCACAGGAGACAGAAGCCACACCCTCATCACAAGAGACAGAAGCCACACCCTCGTAGAAGCTGAATGAGGTGTTCTGCCGTTACCTGGATGGTGTTGACGACGTAGTATCTGTACAGGCTGGTTCTTAGCTTGTTGACAGTGGATTTGTAGACGTCCTCCAGCCGGCAGAACAAACGCCTGTCCAGGTACAGCCAGTACTCCTTCAGGCTGAACAGGTCAAAGCTCTGAACGAACTGCTGCAGCTGCTCGATGATCTTATCCACCTGCGAGCAGAAAACACGCAGGTGAGCTCCAGCCGTGTTCCAGACTGCAGCTCTTCAGTGGACTCAACAAAAGGGTGTCGGGGTTTCCACGGCTGTGCGTTCATGCCGGGATGTTGGATGCAGAGAGACTCGTTCAGAAAGCTTCCAGACAACAGCAGCTGACAGAAACCAAGTCTGCATCTGTCAGCTTTTCAGCAGTGGATGGCTGGTTTATGCCAAACCCTCATGAACTCCCAAAGTTCCTCTGCAGGACGCGTACCCTGAAGCCTTTCTCCTTATCCGCCTTGATCTCGTGATCCAGATGCTTCAGGGTGTTGGTGAAGCCGCGGTAGATCAGATACTCCCGGACGTGTTCATCCGTCCTCTCCACCGCCGACGCCATCCCGATGACCTTCTCGCCTGAAACGCATCGCCAACCGTCAACAGTTGGAATGTAAGAATGAGCGGATAGGAAGGGAGAAGGGGGGGGGGGGTCACTAAAGCAGCTCAGAACCATCAGACAGCAGAAACAGCATTTTACAAACAGGCTCAGTTCTGCTCAGGGACGTCCCTTCTGAAGAACCGTGGCGAGCGTGTCTGGAGCCTGACGTGCCTCATTCAGATCTATTCAAATAAAGTTTATGGACTAAAACTCAGAACCAGTTCCGATCTTTTTCTGGTCCCTAAATATAACCGATGTTACGACCATAGAAGGGAAATAGGAACTATGCTGGTTCATTCAGTCCATTGTTCAAAAGCACGTCCTGCATCATGACACTACCACCACCGTGCTTCTAAGCCATATTAGGAGGTTCTGAACACCTGGACCTGATCAGATCGATTTCCTGCAGTATTAACCGCTCCTCTGAAAAACCCCTTAACGGGTGACTGAGTCACGTGACATGTCTGCTTCAGTCTTCCCGCTGTTTTCATAATCATTAAAACAACCTGAATAACTTCACAGACAAACACAGATTATTCCAGATGATTCTTCTGCTTCGATCTGCAGCTCCACTACGAACCTTCGTCCACTTAGAAGATCCGGAGCAAATGTTCGGTTCTGGTTCTTAGAACCAAACAAAAATGATGCTGAACAAGCAGAAAAAGGACTCACTGCTGATATTTGTTCTATTCTTGGGATTTTTCGCGGTTAAAAGATGAAAACTTGGAGCAACAACAACATCGACAAAGCGGAACAGCGCTTCCTGTGATGGTCATGTGACGGGATCACGTGACGCAAGAGCAGCATTGACTCTTGAGCGCCATCTGCTGGCGATGATGAGAAACCGGTCCAGAAAACGAATGAAAAAAACATAAAAATAATCCTTTTGAATGCGGCATTTAGAATCTGAAAACTTCCAAATGATTTTTAAAAAATGTAAAGAGAAAAAAACGAACAGTTAGAGTTTTTTTTCCTACATTCCCATGAGTTACCTGTAAGAACAGAAATGCCCCCTGAGCCCCACACTTCCCTCTGATGGTGCTTAAAAAAGCCCCCAGCAACCCTTCAGCAGGAGTGCTGTGTCAGACAGCTGTCTGTGACTGTCAATGAGACACTGCTTTTTTCCTTTTTTCTTCCATCCAGAAGCTCAGAACCTCCTGGGTTCAGTTTGGGGGCCTGGGTTGCTGGAGCCAATCCAGCGACTGTTGGGCAAAGGCGGGTTCACCCTGAACAGGTCACCAGTCTGGCGAGGAACAAACACGGACAGCTGATGTGCTGGTGTCCTCTGACAGCTCTCTGACGTGTGAAAACCATGTCAGACTAGAGGGGCACACATCCTGGTTCTGGTACGGAGTGGACTTCAACCCCAAACCTCACTGAGCCCGTCTCTGAGGGTTCTGCCCAGGATGACGTGAACACGAGGAACGGAAAGAATCCTAACTGTTGGAACATGCATGAGCTCTGTGAACACGTATGAACTAAAGCTTGAACCCCAAGAAGAGGAGGCTGCTGACAAATCCTGAGGCCCAGCTCGTTTCTTTAATATTCGTCAAAGAAAAGATATGAAGTTGTATTTTCTCACCAAGTCCTTTACTGTAAGACTTCATCATCTTAAAAAGGAGCATTTATGACAAATGTTTCCCATGTGGATTTTCCAGGAGTCCAAGTGTGAGTGTGGATCCACCGTACAGACGTGGTGCTCACCTCAGTGTTGGCATCCATAACAGTTACTGTTTACACTGATGGCACATTCTGAGGGATGCTTTGACTAAACACTGTGCATCTTTTTCAGGGCTTTAAGGACCCACTCCAAGGAAAACACGGTTTTTCTGACGACGGAGGACAAGTAGGAAGAAAATTAGAATGCATTTCTTTATTTACCATCAACTGTTGGGAGTCGGGAGCAAAGGAAAATATGTTGCTGGAAAACAGTGAGACACCCCCGTCTCTGGAATCTGGACGGCTGCGATACTGCTGCCATTTCTGTTGCACCGCTAAGGTTAGCTCAGGGTTGTGAGGGGCTGTAAGCTAGCAGGAGACAGTGGAAACAAAGGGATGATGGGAAGTGGGGACAGGCTCACTCCTGGCCAACGGTCCTGCCGACAACTGAGCGATGAATTTCTAATGAACTCCTGCTGCTCTGCAGAAAATAGGTCCTAGAAAAACTGAGATTCCAGCAGACCAAAGCCTGGCAGGAGCTTCGGCCTCGAGAACAGTCCGGCAGGGCCGCGTTCTGAGCGGGACCATGACGTCATACTGTCACGTGACGCCATACTGTCACGTGACAGTATAGCGTCAGTATGGCGTCACATGACGCCATCCTGTCACGTGACAGTATGACGTCACGTGACAGTATAGCGTCAGTGTGACGTCACGTGACGTCATACTGACGCCATACTGTCACGTGACAGTATAGCGTCAGTATGGCGTCACGTGACGTCATACTGTCACGTGAACCTTTCCTTAGACGGTGTCCCTGCACTGATCCAGTATCAGCGTTTCCCTCTGTGGTGACAGAACATGTCGGGTTTCTGTGCTGACAGTCCCGCTCACGTGTCACGTGTCCGTGCCACGGTTGGCTGTTGACATGTTTCGATTTTCCCTCAGAAACCTTTTGGACTCTTTTTTTATTTGAACTTGGAGCAGCAGGAACTTCCTCCACATTCAGATTCCAGACACAAACATGCGGCCCATTGGGTCCGTTTCACAAAGGCTCTTGCTGAGAGCTGATCGGTCTGTCAGCAGATGAAGAGGAGTATCGTCCCTCATCTTCATCTTTGTCCTTCTCCTCTCCCGGGTCGGGCTTTTTCCGTCTGGGCTCCTCCACCAGCAGCTTGAGGTGGTTCAGGTGATGCAGAGCTCTGAGGACGGACAGACGCGTCAGACACTTCCACGCTGCAGGAGCAGATCCAGACACAGAGCTAGAGACTTATGACATCACTATTATTATTCATATTCAGAGAAAATGACCCAACGAGTGTTTGCAAATGTAGCCATGAGTGACGGAGATTGAAAAGTGCTGTGAATGCGGATGTGTTTAAACTCGTGTTTCATCCTTTTTCAACTAACAAACTGAGTTGAAGCTCAGCAATGTTGACCGTGACCCTCACACCTCAGCCCCGCCCCAGCGGCCTCTGCTGCAGTTACCTCTGCAGTGACGGACTCCCAGGTGGACCCTGGAGCCGGGCTTCACCGTCAGGAACCTGCGACAAAAGCAGCTGGCGTCAGTCCCACCAACGCCACACTCAACCCCAGGACCTGCTGGAGGTCGTCACGGTGCCATGAGCTAGCACGGGTTAGGCCTCCACCTGAGCTCGTGGGGTCTGCGGCGTCCCACAGAGGGCGGGGGGCGCCGTCTTCTCTTCCCGTCTCTGTAGCTCCGCCTCCACAGTCTGCAGTCTGAACAGCATCAGCTTCAACGCCTCCACCGGTCCAGGAATCGTCCGGATGCAGTTTCCATGGGAACCACAGTCATCAACCTGAGAGAGACAGCAGCCGTCACGGTTCTGATCGGTCCTGCATGTCCTGAGTTTTCCAGGTGAACCACGGAGGAGGAGTCAGTGTCATGTGACGGCGTTTGAAGCCTTGCACTGGGACAAAAACTGGATGGGATGGGAAAACCAACTAAACGGATTTGGAGCGCAGACGCCGGACAGGTCTGATGGCGTGTGAGCCTGCAGTAGTGTGACCACACGAGGATGTTCTGGACCACGACAGACGGCGTGAAGTGATCCAGCCTCAGACCTACCTGGTGGGCTCCGTCCGTCTCAACCTGGGCGCACGCCTCACCTGCGGTGCCTCTGCAGGTTCAACACACAAAGCCACATGAGGAACGTCTCCACGTCCACCAGAAACCACAACCACCAGCGCTGAAGCAGTCAGAGGCTCACAGAGTGAAAGGAGGCGGGTCTTCCATGGAGACGGCGTCACTGCTGACTGAAGAAATGCAAACGTTAGGATGGATTACAAAGATGAGTTTCTCACTAAAAACTGTCAAAAGCATCTGCAGCACTAAAAGAGGAATACCAGTCCAGACACCAGACCGGAACCGACCCAGAACCGACCCAGAACAGCCAAGCCAACAGGTGCCCGACTTCAGGCAACCCAATCCCCTTGGCCTTTCACAATAAAAGCCTTGTGAGCGGTAACATGTGCACGTAGTAACTGTGTGATAGTGCAGGTTGGTGTGGATTCTAACATGATCCACGCATCACGCACCGTCTCTCCTCACATGTTATTGTTCTGGTTTGTGTGCAGAGCGCCTGGTGCATATCTGGGTCCTCTCTGGATGTCTGCACACAGACGTGAGCGGACCTACGTTTAACCAGAACACGGACCGCCAAAGACCTTAAGCAGACGTTTTCTGCTCTTTCTGACCCCACTGGCATTCTGTCACACGTAACACGCATGTGCTGAACTTCCAGGACAAATGAACACGAGCCTCCTGAGAAAACACAGAGAAAGCTGCAGCTGGACTCACGGAGACGGGCAGAACTTCCTGCTGCCACGGCGCTCTGGGACAGCCAGCTCAGCACGCGGTCCGCTTTGTCGATCAAAGAGCCGATCTTGTTTTCTGACGGGGAAGCACACACAGACTGCAGCAGGCGGAGGCGGAGCTTGCTACTCTGCAGGGGGGGGTCTATACCTTTGTGCAGCGCCGTCACGGCGGCAGAGCCGCTCCGGTCTGCGGCGAGCGCAGAAATCTGTTCGGCCAGCTGCAGCCGCAGACGTCGCAGCAGCTGCTGGCTGTCCACCTGCAGACACCCAGACATGCGGAGGTTGGATTCACAGTTTAACAGAAATCTTAGAGCCGAGGGTGGGAGGAGCTTCTGAGAGCGTTCACGCAGACGCTGGAACTCTCATGATACACATCAGCTATGAATGCAGTTTAAAATGATGTCATCCTTTAGGAAAAGGGGACATCTACTGTAGTCACCTGCGTGGAGGCGTGGTCAGCATCATCGTCTTTCTCCAAATCAGCTACCCAGGACGGAGCGCCGGTTCTGGAAACGGCACGGGACGGACCGGCTGAAGCAAGAGCAAAGAGCCTCAGTTCAGCAGGACGTGGAGTCAAAGTCAGACGGGACGCTCAGAGGAAGATCATGTAGTTCAAACTGCAGTCAGGAAGTCAACAGCTTCACTTTTAAAAGATAAAACATGGAAATGTGAGAGAAAGAAGAACGGATGCTGCAGGACGTGTGATTGGAAAGGAGAATGCTGGGAAATTCCAGGCAGCTGACCTCATGTCTTGAAGCCTGTGTGAGTATTGAATGTTGGTTACTAGCTCTAACGTCTACCATGGCCAGACAGACGGCGAGGAGGAGGAGCTGCAGACCGCTGCACCCTCAGTCCAGAAGGAGGTCCTGTGTCCCAACAGCAGTTAGACCGGACAACGAGGCGGGACGGACTGATTTATTTATCACGTGTACTTTCACCACCATTTTTATTCTTACTCCTGAGATTTGTTTTATCTAACTGTTATATTTCCCGTTAGGCTGCTGTAGCAACTCAATTTCCCTCCAGGGATCAATAAAGTCTTATCTTATCCAGAAACTGGAGCATTTGGAGAGAAATGCTTCCTAAAGATCTCACAGGATTGATGAACACTCCCAACAAGCCACAAACCAGTCCAGCTTGTTGTACCAGCTGCACGGCATGGCTGCACGGCGTGGCTGTGCGGCGTGGCTGTGCGGCACGGCTGCACGGCGTGGCTGTGCGGCGTGGCTGTGCGGCACGGCTGCACGGCGTGGCTGTGCGGCACGGCTGCACGGCGTGGCGGTGCGGCACGGCTGCACGGCGTGGCTGCGCGGCGTGGCTGTGCGGCACGGCGTGGCTGTGCGGCACGGCGTGGTGGTGTGGCACCGCCTCCATCCATTGGCTGGAGGTAGGATGGACTGGGAAGTCCTCCAACTATCCATTCACACGACTCCATTACTAACAAACTCAGAGAGGAGTCTGGATCTCCTCACGTGTCATTCCTGCCCTAACCTCCACAGATGTCGGCTGCAAACATCACAGCAGAGCTGCAGACGGCTGCTAACCGCGGTCATGGCGGGGCTCGGGCCCTGAGGGCCGAGGGGCGTCGGCGCCGTCGAACAGCTGGAGCCAGGCCGGGTACATGAGGTCAGGCACGCTGCTGATGTCAGAGCAGTCCATGGCGGCTTTGTTTCTGGTGAACCAGTGAGGGAAGTGCAGCAGCGAGGAGGCCTCTGGAACCAGCGCTCTGTCTGCAGACTGACAAAAACAGACATGCTCAAGGGCACCCGGGTCAAAATCTCTCAGTAAAAGCAACAGTTATCTGGCGTAAACCTCACCGATGAGGAGTGATCCGCTGCTTTCAGAGATGATACGTCTGGTCTTTCTCTGCTCCTAAACCCAAACATGTGCAAAAATACAAAATCTAGTAAAGACATAAATGTTCAAACCAGTCAATGTTCATAAAGATATTTATCCAAATGTTTAAGCTTCAATGTTTAAAAGAGACATTTATTTTCCCTTCAACTGAGAAACCTTCAGTGGTTTAAACACATCAGCAGACAGAAAGATTAGAAACAGTAGAAACCCTCACAGCTGATATTTCTATATGCTTCACAGTAAGTTTTTTTTTAGGAGTTTTTCCTTACAGAGAAGGGGGGTCTAAGGGCAGGGATGCCAGTATAGCTTAGTCAGTTTGTTAGTTTATTTTAGTATTTTCGTATTGACTCTTTGTATTCGTGATCCTTTTGAGTTCATGTTTTACTTCAAAGCCCATCGAGACGACTGTTGTTGTGATTTTGGGCTATACAAATAAAATTGAATTGAATTGAATTGAATTAATCAAACTAAAAGTAAATATGAAGCTTTCCACATTGAGTCCTTCAGCTGTTGAACACTGGAGGCTTGTGGGGACGATCAGGATCAGGATCCAGTTTAGGATCCAGATCATGATCAGGATCAGGGTCAGGATCAGGGTCAGGATCAGGATCAGGATCAGGATCAGGATCAGGGTCAGGATCAGGATCCGGTTTAGGATCCAGATCATGATCAGGATCAGATCAGGGTCAGGGTCAGGATCAGGATCAGATCAGGTTCAGGATCAGGATCAGGGTCAGGGTCAGGATCAGGATCAGGATCAGGATCAGGGTCAGGATCAGATCAGGGTCAGGGTCAGGGTCAGGGTCAGGGTCAGGGTCAGGATCAGGATCAGGATCAGATCAGGATCCGATCAGGTTCAGGATCAGGATCAAGATCAGATCAGGTTCAGGATCAGGATCAGATCAGGGTCAGATCAGGGTCAGGATCAGATCAGGATCAGATCCAGATCAGGATCAGATCAGGATCAGATCAGGATCAGATCAGGATCAGATCCAGATCAGGATCAGGATCAGATCAGATCAGATCAGATCAGATCAGATCAGGATCAGGATCAGATCTAGCGCTGGAGTCTGACAGATTTGGTTTGTTCTGTCCGTTCAGTCAGAAGAGCTGCTCTTCCTGTTTCATTGGTTTGAGCGTAAATGTTTCAGGTAGGAAGACTGGGAAGCTGTGCTGCTGATGATGGGGGCATTTAAAGCCCCACCCCCAATGAAAAGGCGGCTTTGGTCTTTTTAACATGTTCTATAAAGAACATTAAACCTAAAAATGCCTTTCTGAGTATTTCTTTATTCAAGCTGCCATGAATCCGCTGATGAAAGCGCGTCCTTTCCAAAAGACTTTCTCGGTCACAAAAAGCAAACGAGATGAAGAACAACTGGAAGCCTGCGAGCAACAACAGCGGGTGAACCTGGGCGTCCGTGTGGGAGCAGAGGGCTGGCTCTGGGGGTGGGGGGCGGCACGGCTCCCGCTGGGTCCAGCACCGGTTCTGCCTGCAGGCCTGGGGGAGATGCAGCAGGACTGGGGGGCTCCAGATGGGGTGAGGAGACCTGAACCAGCAGGAGAGACGAGTCAGGCCGGCTCAAAGGTGTTCAAGTCAGCAGTGACGTGATCCTCCATGATGCTTTCAGAAAAAGGTTATGTTGACATGGAAACAGTAGAAACATCAACGCTTTTAAAGCAAAAGACTTTCTTAGTTGTAGGACGATGCGTTCAAAGACCATCTGACGGCTCGGCTTGTGAGCGATGCATTCAAACACCTTGTATAAAGGCTGATGTGTGAGTGACGGGCAGTGAGCCATCGTTTGGTATGGACAGCAGTTCGTCTGTCGTCATGGAGAGTCTCTGGCGGTTGCTATGGTGATGGAGGAAGCTCACAGGAAGGTGGAGGAAGTCCAGCTCTGTGTCAGTCAGACGCTCCCTGAGAACTGCAGGTAGAGACAAAGAGTAAAACTCTGAGGTCACGTGACCGGAAGGAAGATGAGCTCATGACGATAGAGCGCCACACTAATGACCAATGTGGGGGCGGGACGACAAAATGCTCCTCCTACCGTCTCGGTTTCTGGGGGCTCCCCCCTTTTTCCTGGGCGTGGGGGGCGGGCCGTGCGGCAGACGCAGCGAGCCAGCCGTCCGACCGCTCTCCTCAAAGTCTGCGATGTAAGCGTCCAGCGCGGCAGAGGCGGAGTCATACTGCTGCGGGACAGACGGAGCTCATCAGGGCGTCTGCTCACTTCTGAAACGACCGTCATGTGACGGGAAACGCTAAATGTTCGAATGGTCATGGAATGGTCGTGGAATGGTCATGGAATGGTAACGGAAGGGTCGTGGAATGGTCATGGAATGGTCGTGGAATGGTCGTGGAATGGTCATGGAATGGTCGTGGAATGGTCGTGGAATGGTTGTGGAATGGTCGTGGAATGGTCGTGGAATGGTAACGGAAGGGTCGTGGAATGGTCATGGAATGGTCGTGGAATGGTCGTGGAATGGTCATGGAATGGTCGTGGAATGGTCGTGGAATGGTTGTGGAATGGTCGTGGAATGGTCATGGAATGGTCGTGGAATGGTCGTGGAATGGTAACGGAAGGGTCGTGGAATGGTCATGGAATGGTCGTGGAATGGTCGTGGAATGGTCATGGAATGGTCGTGGAATGGTCATGGAATGGTTGTGGAATGGTCGTGGAATGGTCATGGAATGGTCATGGAATGGTAACGGAAGGGTCGTGGAATGGTTATGGAATGGTAACGGAAGGGTCGTGGAATGGTCATGGAATGGTCGTGGAATGGTCGTGGAATGGTCGTGGAATGGTCGTGAAATGGTCGTGGAATGGTCATGGAATGGTCATGGAATGGTAACGGACGGGTCGTGGAATGGTCATGGAATGGTCATGGAATGGTCATGGAATGGTCGTGGAATGGTCGTGGAATGGTCGTGGAATGGTCGTGGAATGGTAACGGAGGGGTCGTGGAATGGTCATGGAATGGTCGTGGAATGGTCGTGGAATGGTCGTGGAATGGTCATGGAATGGTCGTGGAATGGTCGTGGAATGGTAACGGAAGGGTCGTGGAATGGTCATGGAATGGTCGTGGAATGGTCGTGGAATGGTTGTGGAATGGTCGTGGAATGGTAACGGAAGGGTCGTGGAATGGTCGTGGAATGGTCGTGGAATGGTCGTGGAATGGTAACGGAAGGGTCGTGGAATGGTCGTGGAATGGTAACGGAAGGGTCGTGGAATGGTCGTGGAATGGTCGTGGAATGGTCGTGGAATGGTCGTGGAATGGTCGTGGAATGGTCATGGAATGGTCGTGGAATGGTAACGGAAGGGTCGTGGAATGGTCGTGGAATGGTCGTGGAATGGTCGTGGAATGGTAACGGAAGGGTCGTGGAATGGTCGTGGAATGGTCGTGGAATGGTCGTGGAATGGTCGTGGAATGGTAACGGAAGGGTCGTGGAATGGTCGTGGAATGGTCGTGGAATGGTCGTGGAATGGTCGTGGAATGGTCATGGAATGGTCATGGAATGGTCATGGAATGGTCGTGGAATGGTCGTGGAATGTTCGAATGGTCGTGGAATGGTCGTGGAATGTTCGAATGGTCGTGGAATGGTCATGGAATGGTCGTGGAATGTTCGAATGGTCGTGGAATGGGCGTGGAATGTTCGTGGAATGGTCGTGGAATGGTCGTGGAATGTTCGAATGGTCGTGGAATGGTCGTGGAATGGTTGTGGAATGGTCGTGGAATGGTCGTGGAATGGTCATGGAATGGTAACGGAAGGGTCGTGGAATGGTCATGGAATTGTCATGGAATGGTAACGGAAGGGTCGTGGAATGGTCGTGGAATGGTCGTGGAATGGTCGTGGAATGGTCGTGGAATGGTCGTGGAAGGGTCGTGGAATGGTCGTGGAATGGTCGTGGAATGTTTGAATGGTCATGGAATGGTCGTGGAATGGTCGTGGAATGGTCGTGGAATGGTCGTGGAATGGTAACGGAAGGGTCGTGGAATGGTCGTGGAATGTTCGAATGGTCATGGAATGGTCGTGGAATGTTCGAATGGTCGTGGAATGGTCATGGAATGGTCGTGGAATGGTCGTGGAATGTTCGAATGGTCGTGGAATGGTCGTGGAATGGTCATGGAATGGTCGTGGAATGGTCGTGGAATGGGCGTGGAATGTTCGAATGGTCGTGGAATGGTCGTGGAATGGTCGTGGAATGGTCGTGGAATGGTCGTGGAATGGTCGTGGAATGGTCGTGGAATGGTCGTGGAATGGTCGTGGAATGGTCGTGGAATGTTCGAATGGTCGTGGAATGGTCGTGGAATGTTCGAATGGTCGTGGAATGGTCGTGGAATGTTCGTGGAATGGTCGTGGAATGTTCGAATGGTCGTGGAATGGTCGTGGAATGTTCGTGGAATGGTCGTGGAATGTTCGAATGGTCGTGGAATGGTCGTGGAATGGTCGTGGAATGTTCGTGGAATGGTCGTGGAATGGTCATGGAATGGTCATGGAATGGTCGTGGAATGTTCGAATGGTCGTGGAATGGTCATGGAATGGTCGTGGAATGTTCGAATGGTCGTGGAATGGGCGTGGAATGTTCGTGGAATGGTCGTGGAATGTTCGAATGGTCGTGGAATGGTCATGGAATGGTCGTGGAATGTTCGAATGGTCGTGGAATGGTCGTGGAATGTTCGTGGAATGTTCGAATGGTCGTGGAATGGTCATGGAATGGTAACGGAAGGGTCGTGGAATGGTCGTGGAATGGTCATGGAATGGTCGTGGAATGGTCGTGGAATGGTCGTGGAATAGTCGTGGAATGTTCGAATGGTCGTGGAATGGTCGTGGAATGTTCGAATGGTCATGGAATGGTAACGGAAGGGTCGTGGAATGGTCGTGGAATGGTCATGGAATGGTCGTGGAATGGTCATGGAATGGTCGTGGAATGGTCGTGGAATGGTCGTGGAATGGTCGTGGAATGGTCGTGGAATGGTTGAATGGTCGTGGAATGTTCGAATGGTCGTGGAATGGTCATGGAATGGTCGTGGAATGGTCGTGGAATGTTCGAATGGTCGTGGAATGGTCGTGGAATGGTCATGGAATGGTCGTGGAATGGTCATGGAATGGTAACGGAAGGGTCGTGGAATGGTCATGGAATGGTCATGGAATTGTCGTGGAATGGTCGTGGAATGGTCATGGAATGGTCATGCTGGTCTTATCAGCAGTTCTAGGGTTTTGTATGAACGTGTCCCTGAATGCTCTGCAGGGGCTGTAACTAACATGCATGAATGTGTGGATCACCTGCGTTTCAGGTGTGTCTGCATGATTCACTGCTGCTGGCCTAAGAAAAGTGAAATTCCAGAAAATGCAGCTTGGCCTTCATAGTAAGACATTCATTTCCCAAAAAGGAGACATATGAACCTTGTTCTTGTATGTGAAGGTGGGGTTTTGATCCGAAGGTCGCAGACGGCTCCTGAGGTGACCCGAACCCGACAGCAGGGAGGTGACGCACGACTCTGGAGACGGGAACTCAGACCAACGGCTGCAGTCCATGCTGAGGAAAAGCCAAGAAAAGGAGGCTCAGTGTCACCGCTTTAGTTGAAATGATAAGCATGAGGTAAAGAAAACGGACGAGTGACCAATCGAGAAGGAAACGAACGCCCCTGATCCGACAGAAGCAACTGTTTCTGCACAACCAGGAGGAGGAGGGTGGCACACTGCACCACATCACCCCATGGACGGGGCAGATCTTACAAAGCTGCAAAAACCCCATGAAGACGGAAGCAATGGGCCCTGCCACAGACTGGCCACCTGTCCAGGATGTCGCCGCCTTCACCCACGGGTGGCTGGGATAGGCTCCAGCAGCCCCGAGACCCCAAAAGGGACAAAGCGGGTTAAGAAGATGAATGAGTGCCGAGTGTTTGGAAATCAGAAGACGGGTAAAACCAGCTTCCATTAGTCATGGACTTCAAAGAAACAGTCTTCCATCCATCCTTTCTCCAAACCCACTTAATCCTTTCTGGGGTCCGTGGCTGAAGGAGGGGTACACCCCGGACAGGGCCACACAAGTACACCTAGGGGCAACTTGGAGTAACCAATGAACCAATGAAGCATGTTTTTGCTCTAGGAGAAAAGCCACACATGCACAGAAAAGATGCCCCCCAGGATTTGAACCAGCGCGTTCTCACTGTCAGACAAGAGGGCCGGCCGCTGCCCCCTGTGGAGCCCTCCTCCTGGAGGTCAATGCAGTCCATCTGTCACCATGATATGCACGCCGTCACCCCAAATGATCTGCAGGTTGTGTACGGCTGCATCATCCTGACAGACGGATGCGTCTGAAGGAACTAGAACCAACATTTAGATGAAAGTGTGTCTGAGAGAAAAGTTCATTTAAAATACGACAACTGTCCCTAAGTCCAGTCAAGATGATGAGGTGAGGATGTTTTCCACTGTATGACCTGCAGACAGACACAAGTCCTTCAGACTACAGCAGCATCTGATCACACTGTACTAACAGCAGACAACGGCACACTTCTACACAAGTGACAGGAACACCGTTAACTTAGCTTTTGTTTTTCAGCTTTACTGAACAGAATGTTAAAGTACAAAACTCAACATCAAGGAATCAAAGAGGACATCAGCCGCAATAACCAAAGTTCCCATTCAACGTCTTCAATCACAGTGAGAGACACATATCAGAGAAAGAGCTGCTGATCAGAAAATATATCAAAAAGAGGACACCAAAAATAATCATATTTACAAAACATTTTCTTTATTAATTATCAAATAAAAAAGCACCAATTGTTCCAGTGTTACTTGCTTTGGGTGTGTTCATCTTTTTAATGTATTTAATGCATCTGTATCATAAATGCAGTAAAATTTTGAGTTTTTTTTTTTTTTTAATTCTACACTTATGCACATTTAGATTAGAGAAGTAAGAAATCAATACTATTTTCTACTTTTTTATCATCATCATGTCACAGTTAAATTTTTACCAAACGTTTCGTTGGTTCCGAAATGAGAAAAGGTGAAGAATCACCGTTAACTCAGTCTGACACCCTATGACGTCACCAGGGACACTTGTGGATGTATTTGTCCCGGGTTTCTTTATCCCGGGTCTGTGCTGACAGCTAGCTCAATAAACGTTTGAAGCCACGTCATTTGTTGCTATAAATCCTTTCAAAGCATCCAGTTAACTTTATTTCTCTGATTATTAGGAGAGCAGAGTTTGAACAGACCTTAAACTTTACTCACACCGACAGAGTCAGAGCCCCCGGTTAGAGCGAGTTCCGGTCAGTAAGGCCAACCCGGGCTCACCGGTCCACAACAGCCGTCCGTTCCCGTCCAGACTTTTACCTCCGAGTCCTGGAGGCAGAAACGGAGAGAGAAGCGTCCGCCGCTGCGGCGTGAACGAGGCGGGAAGCTGCTTCACGGAGGCGGAACTGATGAGAGGGGAAGAAAAACAACGACACACACTGCTCGTTATTTTATTTTTAACTTTATTGTATAAAACGGAATACAAAACAAAACACAATTTTACAAAATAAATTTCAGACATGCCAGGGGAGCATATATACATACATTTTACATAAAAACATTCAGGTCTCTGCAACTTTCATACAGACATACAGCTTTCTGATTAATACTCTTGGAAATGTTACTGATATATAATTCAATTTGTTTGATTAAAACAGGGAAAAAAATAGAAGATGAAGAAAATTTACATTTATGAATATAAAATTTGCCAAAAATAATAATAAGATTAATTATGAGTTTTTTATTTAAGTCCAAGTTTTTATTATGAAAGCCAAAAATTATATACTCAAACTTCAGAATAAAGTTGGGGTGAATGTGATTTCTAATAAATTGTAAACACCTTTTCCAAAAATTTCTAACTATAGTACAATTCCAAAAAAGATGATTAATTGTTTCTGGATATTCTTTACAAAAAGTACAATTAGGATCAATTGTTTTAATGAATTTTAACATGAATTGATCACACACTGCTCGTTAACGCGCGCGACTGTTCATTACATTACGTCACTTTTAAAGGAGATTCCCCCCCCCCCCAAAAAAAAAGTTTCTTACGAGCAGTGACTGTATATGAGAAATGGACTGAGTGAAACCCGCCCCCTGGCGTTCCAAACAGGAAGTACAGGATGGCTCCAAGAGGCCAAAATCCCATCAACTTGGGCTGTGTCCGAATTCCCAACCTAACCCCGACTACTAAAAACTATACAGGAGGCACTGAGTAAAAAACCTGAATTTTAAAGTAATTCAGACACCATGACACTACTTTGTTTTTTCAAACGGCAAATATGACATCATCGATTTCACGAGGGGGGAAATCTCATTAATATGAGCATTTTGCTACGATTATTTGAATTACACTAATGAATCCACTGAGTTCTGAAGATGAAAAATTTGATGGTTTATTAAGAAAATACATTTAAATACATTTTTGGTGGCAAAAATTATTCTGATGCAATGCATTGTGGTCTATATTCACCGATCTAGTGATCATCGATGCAAACTGTTTTTTCGAAGAGACTTTGAGAAATTTCTAGGGCTCTGGATTTGGGAATTGTAGATTCGTACAGAACTACAAAATGGTGAATAGTGCACTAGATAGTGCACTATGTAGAGCAGGGGGGGAGAACTATGACCCGCGGGCTGGATCCGGCCCGCCTCCATGTTTGGTCCGGCCCACTGAACAATATCAGAGACCCATGTTTATTTATTTATTTTTTAATCTGGCCACACAATCAAGACGTGACATTTTCTTCCACCTTCTGCAGTCTGCGTTCTACCTGAAACCCTCTAAAATCTGTCAATCATAACAGAAGACAGTCTTCTCTTTCTACGTCACAGTCCATCTTTCCCGGTTTATCTCATTCTTTCAGAGCGATGATGCTGCTTTTTTAAACAGCGCCATGTTCTGTGTCCTGATTGGCTGGAGACCCTGTCAATCAATCTCCTCCATGTCTCCTGTACAGAAACGTGGAGCTCTTCAGATCAGAAATCTGTGATCCATCAGATCTTTGTTTTCATTCATAGATCCTGGACCTAATTTCTATGAAGGTTTGAGGATTTAAACAAGAGAAAAGGTGAAAATGTTCAAAAGTGTATTTATCAGTGAGGAGTTTTACTGCCAGAAACGTCTGGAATCATTCTCTGTGGATTTCACCGATCACAGTTATTTTAGAACATAACTCCTGCAATAAACGAGGAACTCTGTTCTGGTGAAAAGGTAACACAGATATATGATTGGCTGCAGCGGAAGACAGAGAAATGCTTTTTACTGGATGAGAAACAGACGTGCAGGACACACGTATCAGTATTTTTGTTTCTGACTTTTTGTCTTTGAAAATCACAGAGAGAGTTAATTGGTCATTTTTAATTTTATAGTGCTATTTATTTCATTGAAAGGATCATGAATTAATAAAACTTGATTATAGGGCTTTACAATAAAAGAAAGATCAAAGAAGTTTAAAGTTTGAAAGAAAAAGACTTATTGTGATCCCAGAAGAAAACGTTTGGGAACCCCTCTCTAGCATCCATGTGGTCTTTGAATTTTTGTTGTTTTTCATTCTTAAGATCATTCAAACACCACATGAATGGAGCATTTCTCTCAGTTTTACACAAGGTACATCAAGTCGTTGGTGCAATTGGCTAAAAACTCTAAAATGTTCTGTTTAAAAATACAATGTTTTCATCCAGGTTCCATTTGATTTCTTTCTCACTCCAGCATCTGCTCCTGGTCCGGCCCTTCTATCCAATCTTAGAACCTCATGTGGTCCGCAGGTTCAAATGATTGCCCACCCCTGATGTAGAGAGTAGTGAAGTAATTCTGAAGAATCAAACAGCAGTTACTCTGACATTCTATTAGTCAGAAGAACCATTCTGGGTCTGATAGCCTACTTGTTTTTAACATGTTCTTGCTAAACCTGTTTTTTTTCTTGATATTTATTCCTTTTCTTTATAAACTGACCAATTAGATCCCTCAGTAATAGCATGTGGTGCCCACTGGCCCCCAACTACGAACATTTGATTGACAGATTCTCCTAGCTGCTTTTAGAGGAAGGGGTGTCGACTTCGAACAAGCTTACATCTGATTGGCGATAGTAGTTGCTATAGAAACGTGACTCAGACTTACTCGGATCAATCACTGTCGTCTGGCTCCACCATGGTGGCATCCGTATCGCAGAAAAGTGGCGACTGAATTGGGTGCTGGAGCCAGAGGTAAGGTGTTTTCTAAGGGTGGCGTCAAACTTGCTCGGTCCAGTTCTCTATACAGTCAATGACGACATTTTAATGTAATTCTGTTGACTTACATCTCTTTTTGACTATACAAACAGCCACCCTTCATTTAAACCTAAGTACTTCCTTCTACTGTTTCACTGTCTCTCAATTTTCTATTCGGCGATGGTTCCTGGTAGACACTAATATAATAGTATCCTTTATCATTCCTTGCTTGGGGCTTGAAATTCACAGATTATGTATGTAAAACACAAACAAAAATAAGAAACCAAAAGAAAAACTTTGCATCAAACAAATTGGAGGATAAACTACCGACCCCACATTTTGTAAATGGGTTTTTCTACTTTACATTTGATATAAGCAGTAGCATATTGTCTTTTTTTATGCCACTTAATTCCATTTTTAAGTAACACATTGCTTGGAGTAAAGTCATTTACACTATTTGTGAGTTGTTATAATTAACCACTGATGCTTACCATGCTTCTTATTAAAAGAATTCTTCATTATATTGGTTTACAGCCTTTAGGCTACTTGGAGGTTTGATGTATTCATAGAAATCAATTACCAAACACACTCCATAAAATAAGACGCACGTTTTGCCCAGGACCAAACCACTCTGAACTCGCCTCGTCTCATATGATTTCTGAAGCGTTGGGCCTGACAGGTCATCCCCCAAATGGTTCCCAAGCATGGCTGGACCCATTCGTTAACATTCCCTAATTTCAAGTCAGAATAGGAAAGTCTGTTTCTAAGAGATACTTAGTGGATACTGGAACCCTGCAGGGATGATTAGCCCTGTGCTGTTTTCAATCATGATTGATAACTATAATTCCAGTGGATACGAATGTGGGAAAGCATTATTTGCCGATGACAGAGCCTTGTTCAAGAGGAAATGAAGGAGTGTTAGTGACTGACCCTGGGGATATCAATGAAACATTTTAAATCATTTTTAAAAAGGCATGCACTTCACAATGGAATGCAAACCAGGAGGACGTAGATAACCTTTTGTCACTAATACATCTACCAATTCTTGTCAGTTGAGGAACAGATGGATCTTGGAGGAGAAATTATTCTTTTAGAGGTTGAAGAGGGTAGATGTATTTTATTCTTTAACTTGAAGGAGCCCAGGTCCTGAAGAATACAGCCTATCTAGGAATGCTAAGGAGAGGGTTAGTGATGGGAAATGGCCTTAAGTAGTCTGAGCAAAAACAGGCTTACCGGGATGAGGAGTGTGATCCGCAGGTAGAATAGAGGGGCAGAGTGAAGTCCTCGGTACAGCAAATGGATGGAGGTGTGGCTCCAGACACAGAAGTCAGAAAAAAGGAACACAGTTCTAAAAATTGCAGAACCCACACATACACAGGGAGAACATGCTAACTCCATACAGAAAGGTCAGAAAGGTTCCATCGGTGTTCTGTTTCAGGTCCCCCAGCTGGGACTTGAACCAGGGACCTTCTTGCTGTGAGGTATGAGCGCTAACCACTGCTCCACCGTCCTGACCTCCAATCCACTGCATAGCAAGTATGAACATTTACCATTAGGGCGGCGCTGTCGAGCAATGAGACACAAAAGCAACAGCTACAAATGATCATTTGTTCCTACATCTGTTGCATTACTAAACAAGCCTGGTTAAGCCCTCTGGAGTCGAATACAACTAAAGTACAAACTCCTGTATTTTATTTTTATTTATTTATTGTCTCATGTACCCTCACAGTTTTACCAGTTCTTTTTACCTTATAGGCTGTTTTTACTTTTTGTTTTGACTTCTGATTTTATAGAATTTTTATGAACTTGCCCTTTTTTAGGGACTATCTATAAAAGAAATGAGTGTTTAAAATTTCTTATATGGTTTTAACCTTTGTCTTACATTGAGTCACCGTGTAAACAACTTCTTATAAAAGAACTTAACGACATAGAGGTGTGTAACTCCGGCACAGCACACCTAACACCCTGCACATGTACGTGCACGAATGTACAGGACAGACCAAAAGTCTGGACACACCTTCTCTTTCAAAGAGTTTTCTTTATTTTCACGACTATGAAAATTGTAGATTCACACTGAAGGCAACAAAACTATGAATGAACACATGTGGAATTATATACATAACGCAAAAGTGTGAAACAACTGAAAATATGTCATATTGTAGGTTCTTCATAGTAGCCACCTTTAGCTTTGATTACTGCTTTGCTCACTCTTGGCATTCTCTGGATGAGCTTCTAGAGGAAGTCTCCTGAAATGATCTTTCAACAGTCTTGAAGGAGTTCCCAGAATGCTTAGCACTTGTTGGTCCTTTTGCCTTCACTCTGTGGTCCAGCTCACCCCAAACCATCTGGATTGGGTTCAGGTTGCAGCCCCCCATCACTCTTCTTCTTGGTCCAATAGCCCTTCCACAGCCTGGAGGTGTGTTTGGGGTCATTGTCCTGTTGAAAAAGAAATGATGGTCCAACTAAACGCAAACCGGATGGAATAGCATGCTGCTGCTAGATGCTGTGGTAGCCATGCTGCTTCAGTCTGCCTTCAGTTTGGAATCAATCCCCAGCAGTGTCACCAGCAAAGCCCCCCCACACCATCACACCTCCTCCTCCATGCTTCACGGTGGGAACCAGGCATGTAGTGTCTATCCGTTCACCTTTTCTGCATCGCACAAAGACACGGTGGTTGGAACCACAAATCTCCAATTTGGACTCATCAGAGAAAAGCCCAGATTTCCTCTGGTCTGATGTCCATTCCTGGTGTTCTTTAGTCCAAACTAGTCTCTTCTGCTTGTTGTCTTTCTGTAGCAGTGGTTTCCTAGCAGATATTCTAGCACGAAGGCCTGATTCCCACAGTCTCCTTTAACAGTTGTTGTAGACATGTGTCTGCTGCTAGAACTCTGTGTGTCATTGACCTGCTCTCTAGTCTGAGCTGCTGTTAACCTGCCATTTCTGAGGCTGCTGACTCGGATGAACTTATCCTCCAGCAGAGGTGACTCCTGGTCTTCCTTTCCTGGGGGGGTCCACATGTGAGCCAGTTTCTTTGTAGCTTGATGGTTTTTGTGACTGCACTTGGGGACACTTTCAAGGTTTTCACAATTTTTGGGACTGACTGACCTCCATTTGTTAAAGTAATGATGGCCACTCGTTTTTCTGTATTTAGCTGCTTTTTTCTGGACACAATCCAAAGTCTAACAGTCTGTTCAGTGACTATCAGCTGTGTTCCCACCAGACTTCTGCACAGCACAACTGATGGTCCCAACCCCATTTAGAAGGCAAGAAATCACACTGATTAAACCTGACAGGACTCACCTGTGAAGAGAAAAACATTCCAGGAGACTACCTCTGGAAGCTCATCCAGAGAATGCCAAGAGTGAGCAAAGCAGTAATCAAAGCAGAAGGTGGCTACTATGAAGAACCTACAATATGACATATTTTCAGTTGTTTCACACTTTTGCGTTATGTATAGAATTCCACATGTGTTAATTCATAGTTTTGTTGCCTTCAGTGTGAATCTACAATTTTCATAGTCATGGAAATAAAGAAAACTCTTTGAATGAGAAGGCGTGTCCAAACCTTTTGGTCTGTACTGTAAATGCAGCCACTGAACCTGTGGGTCCAAGACCAATATCCTTTGGGACACTGACGTTTATTTGATTTGATGTGAAAGATATCCATATAATTCAATAACCAGATAGACAGACATTCCTCCTTTCCTTAGCAGAACCTCCAAACACAGTAAAGGCAAAAATTACAGTTGGCATAGCAACACAGCTAGCAGGTTCCACTTCTGTCTGTCAGCAGGAGACGACAGCTTAACATTTCATTAGAATCCCACAGACATCGTTCATTTTCACATGAAGATCTGGTCTGGGCCGTGCAGCGGCCTTGTGGTTGGTGCTCCTAGCTGGGTTCTTTCTACGGGGCGTGCATGTTCTCCTCGTGCATGCTTGGCTTTTATCCAGACACTCCGCCTTTCTCCCACAGTCCATAAATATGCTTCAAAAGTTAACAGAAAATTCTAAGTTGAGAGGTGTGTGTGCTGAGAGTGTGTGTGAGTGTGTGGCCCTGCAACGCACTGGCAGCCTGTCCAGGACGTCCCCCACATTCACCCAACAAAAGTTGGGCTGCCTCAGCCAATCCCTGACCCCAAAAGGGATTCAGCAGGTTCTGAAGCTGGACGGAGGATCAGAAGTTGATCATTGATCTCAGCTGCCGTTTGAACAGTCTTTGAACGGTCACCTTCTAAATCATTACATCCAGAGGCAACACAACGAATTTTATTTTTAGGCAAAAGTCATGACTGCACCACACACCAAACACCAGACTTACACTTAATTTATGTGCACTATTCTATGTAATATGTGCAACAGAAGGAGTCATGTGCAGAACCATTTGCTACCTGGTCTGTAATGTTTCTGTGAGGCATGCCATTCATCTAGCAGAACTCCTCTTATCCTGATGTTTCGTGTTTGTAAACCTGTCAAGTCACTTAGGTACTTCTGCTTTTTTAGAAGATTATTTACGCTTTCCACTTTATCAGGTACACCTGTCCAGCTGCTCGTTAACACACATTTTATGCATGTAGACATGGTCCATGCAGGTCAAACCCACATCAGAATGAGGAAGAAAGGTGGCTGAACGTGGCTGTTGGTTCCAGACGGGCTGGTCTGAGGATTTCAGAAACTGCTGATCTACTGGGATTTTCACCCACAACCATCTCTGGGGTTTACAGAGAATGGTCAGAAAAAGAGAAAATATCCAGAGAGCAGCAGTTCTGTGGATGGAAATGTCTTCTTGATGCCAGAGGTCAGACTGGTTCCAGCTGATAGAAAGACAGCAGGAACTCAAAGAACCACTGGTTCCAACCGAGGTCTGCAGGAGACCTGCAACACGTCCAGCCTGGAGGCAGATGGACCACAGCAGCAGAAGACCACAGCGGGTACCACTCTTACAGTGAAGAATGTGTCCTCATTCTGTCGAGGATGCAAAGACCATGAACATATGGACAGGCTGGAAGCAGTGGTCCTGGAGTAGTATCCTGTCCAGTACGTAATATACGGAAATCTGTGAATAGAGTTCTAGAAGTTAACAGAACAGGAACCATCCTGAAACATCTTTATCCTGAAGGAGGACGGGAACAACACCTGTCCTGAGATGATGTGAGCCGGACTGAACTGCATTTGAACTTCAGTCTCTCAGCTTTCAGTCATGCTTTCAAAAGTTGTGGAATGAATGTCTGCCTTGTCAGATGCAAATGACGTTGTTGTGCTGTCGTTCCGCCTGAAAATCAATGGAAAGAGGAATTGGGTAGATGTAAGACGAGAGAAAGGGTTGGGGTCAGGGGTCTGCTGGAGCCTAGCCCTGCTGGTAGCAAGTGACAGTCTGCAGACAGCAAAGCTGCTTCTTTTTTTTTTTTTTTTTTTCCACTTGTTCTGTCCAACAACTTAGCAAACAGATTAGAGCTGCAGGCCTTTTGTGTTGGACAGGTTTACTATCACAAGAAGAGGTTGTAGAACTTTAGAAGCCAGAGTGTAGATCTGAATTAACCCCTTTTTGTTGTATTATTTATTTCTTTATTTGTTATATTTAGTGTGTGTGGGGAGGAAGAGGGAAAATGTGTGTCGGGGGGGGGGGGGGGGGGGTGTGTGGAAGAGAGTAAAAGGAAGAAAGGTGAAAAAAGGGGGGATACAAGCACTGATTTGGATCAGTTATTCTTTTAGGCTGTAACAATTATACTAGATCTGCTGGAAAGACAAATATTCCATCTTGGGTAAAAATCTGACAAGTAGATGAGTGGAAAATATCTGTCCATCAATACACTGTAGGTTAGGAGGAGGGATGAAGCAGACAGGGCCGCCGGGCGCCGGACGCCGAGACAAGGGCCAAGGACGGAGCCAGGGCCCCAGAACCCGAGAGCCGCCCACCACCCGACCGGTGCCCCGTGTCCGCGAGCCAGCCGCGGCACGCGACCCGAACAACCCAGAGATCGCCACGCACCCACAGCCACCCCCCATAACCCTACCCACTACAACACAAAGCTGCTTCTGAAAGCTAAAGGAAGCTCAAAACAGTGCTGGTCGAACCCATTCCATCGACAATCATGGCTGTTTGCTCACAACTCTGGGGTTTTTTCATTTGCTCTTTCCTTTTGCTGACGTCAGAGTTATTCATGACCAGTGGGACATTTCATGCTCAGCTTTACATGAAACCTTTATGGGACATGAAAGACGAAGAACAGTGGATGATGCGCGCGCAGCTTCATTCATTTCCCTGGAGCCTCGTGCGTGAGCAGGTCAGGACTTGCGGCGGCTGCGGGTCCCTTTAAAAGCGCAGCCAGTGACGTCATGAAGCTTCAAAGAGTAGGAGAGGGAGGAGCTCTCACTCTGTATTAAAACACGGACATCAGTCAAAGACGAGGCAGTTTGACCAGAATATTTTATATTCTTTCCGTCTCTAATGTAACATTTGAAATGATTTTAAACTCTGTCATTGGATTTCTGTTGTCAATAAATTTAGTAAAACAACTTTTGTTTACAATGTTGACTCTGTAACTGTTAAATCACATATAAATGTATACCTATGTCGGACTGCACGGATGTGTAGTGGTTAGCACTCTCGCCTCACAGTGAGAAGGTCCTGGTTTGAATCCCAGCAGGGACCTTTCTGTGTGGAGTTTGCATGATCTCCCTGCACACGCGTGGGTTTTCCTCCCACCGTCCAAAATCATGCTTCATGGGAACATTGGTGACTCTGAAGTAGGGATGGGTATCGTTAAGGTTTTAACGGTACTACTACTCTTATTGGTACTGCTTATCGATCCGGTTTTTTAACGGTACTCTTATCGATACTTTTGAGGACGAAAAATAATCTATAAATAAATAACAAATTAAGAACATAAAGTGTTTTATTTCCTCATTTTGCAACAACATTGTTTTTTTTAACAAAACATTTTACTTTATACATGATAATGTTACAGTACAAACCTGGAATGCACGTGGAAGTGCTAGACCAGGGGTCTGAACCTGAACCTCTCTAAGAGACATTTGGATCAGTTTCCCACTGAGATGAAAACACAGGGAGCAACACTAGGTGTGTTAAAAAATGTTTCTGCAGATATATCGCCAATGTTCATTTGGCAATACTTGCATTGATTCAAAATGCTGACAGGATATTTATTTTCCGGCGGACGTGGTGCAGCGGTAGAGCGGTCCACCCATGATCGTAATATTGCAGGTTCGATTCCCGCCTTGCACACCCATGAGTCGAAGTGTCCTTGGGCAAGACACTACCCCACCATGCCTCTGGTGGGAGGCTGGTGCCAGTGTTCTGCAGTGGAGCCGCCACCGGTGTGTGAATGTGTGTGTGTGTGTGAACGTGACTGTAAAGCGCTTTGGGCCTTCAATAGAAGGTAGAAAGCACTATATAAGTATACGCCATTTACCATTTAATTATTTCTATTCTTTATGAGCCTGATGCTTCCTTTGATCTTTTGTCCATTTCTCACAACCTTGAATAGAATTTTCCATCTGTCAAACACCAGAGTTAAGATGAGTTCAGTGAGATGATGGAAATAAATTCACTTTGATGCAGACTCCTTTCTATTTATTTTTCTTTAAATCCAGTAAACCCAATAAATTACATTAATTTTATGGATGAGAACTATTATTAGTTATTAATTATTAGGAAGCAGCTGTTAGTTTGTTGCGGGTCTGGAATCATAAGCGGTGAGTCTAAGCCCCACCCCTCTACCTGTTTGTTGCTCCTCCCCCACCACGTTAACCTCGGTGTAACGCTCACCTCACCTTCTCCAGCTACGCTGACGACCATCCTTTCTACACATGACCCTCACCAGAGAACAGGGCGGTAGACCGTAGCTGCATCGTCCAGGTCACATGGTCTGTACTGCAAACCTTCACGGTGTCACGATGGTGCAATGGTCTGTCATTCAGGTCAAAGCGGTGCAGTCGAATGGTTAGTCTGGAAACCAAGTACCCCTCACAACCGGTAAACGGGCCTGCAGCCGGTGGCATTTGCTAAACCAGGTCAGAGGTCAGGGTCATGGCTGTGGTGTGTCACTGGGGGGGCTCCACTCCTGGGTCTGTCCCAAACTCTGACAGTAGTTCTGAGTCTCGATGCAAGTCTGCTGAAGACACTTTGACAAGTTCACCTGCTAAACCTGACGGTCTGGCACCAACCTGAAGGCGCCGTGGTCACATTTGACAATGTATGCAAAGTGTTTTCTCATCGATGGCTGCATGTGCTGATCTACCCATCCATTCCATTTCCTGACCCGCTATACCCCTTTCAGGGTCACGGAGACGCCTCTCCCTGCTACTGATGGTGAAGGTGGCGTGTGCCCCAGACAGGCCGTCCGTCTGCCGCAGGGCACTCAAGCACTCCCAAACACACCAGCATGTGCACAATTTAGACACTCTGGAGTCCGCAGTTCACCTATGAAGCCTGGAGAGAACGGAACGTGAACAAGAACGTGCATGCTCTCCACGTGCATGCGTGGAGAGCATGCACGTGGAGAGCATGCACACTCCACACAGAATGGCCCCAGCTGCCTGCATGTAGCCCAAATCTTTAAAAACAGGGAAACTACAACTGAAAAACTAAATGAGCTGTTAGTTTGTCGGCCTGCATTCAATCTGATAGAAGAACAGTCTGTAGGCACCAATGAACAGAGAGTCTTTGGGAAATGTTTCAGAGGGTGAGTTTCTCTTTTTTGATGATCATTTATTGGTTGAAGGCTATCAATCCTTCAGCTCATTGTTTTCCTGTTTCTCTTTCTTTATCTTCCAGCCAGGACTCCCTTGAAAAAGAGATTCTGAATCTCAATGGGACAATTCCTGGGTAAATAAAGGTTAATTAAAAAAAATGTTTTTGCCGCTTAACTCCTTCTATCATTTTTCTGTTATTTTAACCGTTCAGCTTGTGTTTCCAAGGCAGGTTAAGTTGGGAGTGGGGTCATCTGGACCCCACAGGATAGCATGAGGGTTAAAACGTTCAGCTCTTTGAAGGACTTTTGGTCCTTCAAATCCTTGAACTTTTCTATTCTATTCTATTGAAACACATGGGGAATGCTTGGAGCAGAAGCTCGTGGGTTCGATACCCGGCTCTGGCCTTTTTCACAGACATATCTTTGTTGTTATCGTGTTGTTTTCACTTTATTTGTCTTTTTTATTATCATTACCCTTTAAGTTTCCTTTTCATTCAGCAGTCAAACCTTCAACCTGTGTTTTCTTCTAGTTTCAGTTGAATTTGATCTCCTTGTCTTCATTCTCACTAAAACTGCAGTTTGACTCCTTTCAGTCTGATTCTAGTGATGAAGAAGAGCTCTGAGCTCTGAGCTCTGAGCTCAGAGCTCAGAGCTCAGAGCTCTGAGCTCTGAGCTCAGAGCTCTGAGCTCAGAGCTCTGAGAGCTCTGAGCTCAGAGCTCAGAGCTCTGAGCTCTGAGCTCAGTCCCGTTTCCGTGACCCCAACCCGGACCAGCTGGCGCCCTTTCATTTCCGTGACAGTTTGATCCTGCGCGCTGGAGGAAGCGGACTCTCCGTCAATAGACGATCTTTGAGAGGTGCGCGTTCGTGTGCGTGAGGGCGCCGTGTGTGCGCGCCCGCAGACGTCACTGTCTGCTGTTGGGCCGGTTCAGTTTGGATGAGACTCGCTGTTCTGAGAGACAGCCCGGACCAACTTGCTGTCCCGGCCCACTTAACCCGGGACCCCGCAGCTCCCCGCGCAGTCCGAACCCGGAGACTGCCGTTTGGGTCCAACCCGGTACAGTCGGACCGGGACAGAGTCGGTGATCGGGAGAGCAGCGAACGTGACGCCCGTGAGTGACGTCGGTTTGTTTCCCCCGTCTGCCGCTGGGTTTGCCGCCTCCCGGTTCGTGTCCGGGCTTTTTCGTTTGGACTTTCGTCGGGACCGACGGTCCGGACCGGGACCCAGGAGGAGCCGGTAAGGTCTGCTGATGGAGAGGAAGAAGAAGGCGGACTGTCCCGCTCTGCCGCCCGGCTGGAAGAAGGAAGAAGTGATCAGGAAGTCCGGACTGAGCGCTGGAAAGAGCGACGTCTACTACTACAGGTACCGACAGCCGAGCCGAGCCGGACCGGACCGGACCTGTCACCGAGCAGCTGACCGCCAGCTGTCCGGAAGTTAGTGTAAACAAACAAGTGTTCAGGCGCGAGGCTTTCCCAGAAACCTTAGGTCTGTTCCGGGGGGGTGTGCCCGGGGGGGGGGGGGGGGGGGGGGGGGTATAGAGCGCCCTTTTCTCCGGGGGTTGTAACGAAGTGCGGTGGGGGGGTCGGGTCAAAGTTGACCATAATGAAGTGCCCCTTTGGGTCTAGGGGCTTTACGCAGTGCCTCTATTTTTCCCGTGGGGGGGTTAATGAAGTGCCCCCCATCCCCCCGTCAGCCTGACCTTCCAGCCCTCCATTACCGGCAGCTTTTGTCCTATAGAATCTCCATCATGGCAGCGTGTGTTTCCCGTTGGCTGACAAACAAACAAACAAACAAACATTAGTTGGAAACGCTTCGGCTCCTCCTGCTGCCTACGGGTTGGTGGCATTAAGAAGCGATGCCAAACATTGGCGCCTTTCGCACTCACCAATTGTGACCGGGTCAAGGGTCACGAGGCCTAATATCTGCAGTTCTGTGCTGCAACGTGGCGTTGGAGGGAAACCGGGATCCAGCAGTGGGATCCTCAGGGATCCAGCAGCGGGATCCTCAGGGATCCAGCAGCAGGATCCTCAGGGATCCAGCAGCAGGATCCAGCATTGGGATCCTCAGGGATCCAGCAGCGGGATCCAGCAGCGAGATCCTCAGGGATCCAGCAGTGGGATCCTCAGGGATCCAGCAGCGGGATCCTCAGGGATCAACACTCGTATCTGCTGCTCGTCCTCTTTTCAAACGGCCTCAAGAGGAAAAGTTAGAAGTTCAGTGAAATGTTTCTGGACGTCATCCTGGACGACTTTGGTGCATCAGTCTTCCCCCCACAGAGGACTGTGGATGTCCTGAAGGAGCACGGAGGTGGTACCGAAAAACCCGGTGGTTCTGAACTGGAGCTCGGTTTAGACTGTGGATGCTTCTATTCAGACCTCAGAGATCTACTTCTCTTCAGGGAAGGCAGAGCAGCAGGAATCATGTAAACCCCGTACAGCAGAGACAGACGGCAAACACTTGGACGTTTTACTACAGAGTCTAGTTGGACAGGTGGCGAGGTCTGGGACCAGCAGAACCTCCGTTTCCCTCCGGTCTGAGCCGGTTCGGTGGATCTGGTGTTCTGGCAGCAGATGGAGGCTCTCTCTGAGCTTTGTCACAGTTCTGGCGTCGGCGCTCGGCTCTCAGCAGGAGCTGCAGCTTTGCAGGCCTGCGGTGAGGCTGTGACGCTGCAGAGCTGCCGGCTGCTCTCAGAGCCCCGCTTCCTGTTGTCGGCGGCAGAGGCGCGGCCCTGCAGGAGCGTCTGACCGCCGTCACTTCCTGAAGCTCTAACACCCAGGCTTACTTTCAGTTTGGTTTACATTCTGACTCATCAGTTCCAGTAAGGAGGCCCGTCAGCAGGTCACTTTACTGGAAAGGCGGTTCACCCTGAGCTGGCCGGCTCTGGTTCTGAGCTCTGCAAACCCGGTTTGAGGGCGGCATCACCCGCAGCTCAGTGGTTTTGGGTTTCAGACGCTTCTTTAGCCTTCAGTAAAGTGAAGGAAAACAACCACCGAGTGTGTCTGTGAGAGCACACTCCTGCAGGTACACAACCATCTACTGAGGCGGCCGGGGTGTGGTGGTGGAGTGGTCGACCTCTGATCAGAAGGTTACAGGTTTGGTTCCTGCTCTGTGCCCTTGTGTCGAAGTGTCCTTGGGCAAGAACCCCACATTTCCTCCCGGTTCCGGTTCCAACCAAAAGAGGTCAATTCAGTCTGCATTTTTCCATGATTTGTGGCCCGTCACCGTGTTGGAACCAGACGTCATCAGTGAGCAATGATTGGTCCGTCTACATTTCTATGGCAATCCAATCAGGAGTGAGCACATTAGAAGGCCACACCCCTTCCATGTAAAGTGGGCTCCGGAGAATCTGTCAATCAAACATTTGGAACGATTGACTTGAGACCACATGCTTTTACCGAGGCATCTGATTGGTCCGTTCGTAATTCAAATATGTGGGTTAATGGTAGACGAACTGTGCATTATCAGAATAAGCGCACTTTGCGGAATTCTGATAATGCACACTTGAAAGGTCATTAACCCGCTTATAACATGGCCACTTAAAAGAGAAATAGATATTCAACCAGTTTTTAGTACTTTATTGATATTTTTACTCAAAAAGTGGACTATCTTTTATGTGGTGCGGCGCGTTGTCACGGTAACATAAGAACACACCCCTTTTTCGGCTCAGCCGGCGCCGACCTCGACTGTAGCGGCAAAGGAAAGCGATATCTATGCTGATGATCACGATGTGTTAAATAAAGCATCAGTTCAGAGAGAAAGTTCACCTCTAACCGCGTGTTTTTGTCCAGATGATGAAGATAAAGTTTGTTTTAAAGAAGCCAGAGCAGTGATACAGAACATTTAAGATATATGACCGGAACTACTTTTTTAGGCGTGCGGTTATTACTTTTTAACGCACAGCCAGCAGCCAATCAGAATCGAGTATTTGCTTGGACCATGGTGTAACTTGTAATAAAGAAAAAGTATCATTAAAAATAGGATCATCAAGAAGATGTTATAAAATATGTGTCAGATCCAGAACGGTTCTTCTGACCAGTAGACTGACTGAGGAGCAGCTGCTTATTTCTCTGTAGACGTCTGCAGGATTCTGGCTTCTTGGAACCACTTCCTGTTTGGAACACCAGGGGGGCGGGGTCACTCAGTCCAGCTCTCATATACAGTTAATGATACACACTCATCCCTGTGCACACACGCAGATGTCTACACATACACTCTCAAACGTGCACACAACCACTAACATGTCATTTCTTTTTATCATCCCGGGACAAACTGGAGGCTCTCCAAACACAAAATCTTTCATTTTGGGGAAAGAACCCCCCTCCTCCTCTCTAGTAACAAATCAAAAGCTGGCGATACCCTGAGGTGACCCCACGGGTCTGCTGGTCATGACCACATGCAAACATGCAGAGTGGGATGAAGGGGGAACATGCGTGTAAGTGACGGTTCCTGCTGGTGTGCAGATCTTCTTCCTGAGTCTGTCTCCGTCTGTCGGTTCTGTTCACTCTTTAGCGGGCAGCAGCTCCTCAGCCAACAGAGAATCATTCATGACACTGAAATATGTATTCTGAGACATTAAATACAGATTGTCTGTAATCCCAGAGTCTTATCTCTGTCTGTCTTAATGCCTTCAGTCCCTCAGGGAAGAAGTTCAGGAGTAAGCCTCAGCTAGCCCGTTACCTTGGAAACACAGTGGACCTGGCATGTTTCGATTTCCGCACCGGGAAGATGATGCCGGGAAAACTGCAGAAGAACAAGCAGAGGCTGCGTCACGAAACCCTGAGCCTGGCTAAGGTAGGGATGCTGGACTACACCGTGCATAAATGACCGGGGGGGGATGATGATCAGATTAAGGTGCTTTCCTGGCGGCAAGTCAACAGTCCAGCAGGTCAGCGGGTCAAAGGTGAGAGTTTGTGGCGATGTGCTCCAAGTCTGCTGCTGAATGCATCAACGAGACAGGGATGCTAATGTCCAGGGCTCACCGGACCCCTGCTGATGCATTATGGGTCAGATGTTTCTGGGTGAGACTTGGACTGAGCGAGCCTGGGCGCCTCGGTGCCGTGAAGGTTCCCCTCAGACTGAAGCCCGGTTTGTGGTCGTCCTGAGTTTCAGTTGGTTTTTGTTTTGGAGCGAGTGAGGGAGCACAGGGAGCGTCCTCTGATGGAACCGCGGCATCTTCAGAGGTCTGACAGCTTAAGAGAAACGGCTCAGGTTCCAGCAGGGGTCCTCTGCTGGGTCCAACAGACCCCTGTTCTTTTCTTAAATGGGCGTAAACTGGTTCCATCTCCGTGAACCGGGTCTGGGATAGCTGCAGTGCAGACGGAGCCTCCGTCACGACTCAGTGAAGCCACCTTCAGACCATGTTTTGGGAGCCTGGCTTGTGTTTCTGGAGGAAACAACGTTTTCCTCTCTGATGGACTTGAACCTTCTACAGATGGACTGAGGCTTGTAGAGGCTGAGATGAGCTGAAGATGCTTCTGGTTAGATTGATAAATGCCTTGCATGTTGTGTTTTAGTCATACAATGACGTGTTACCACACCTATGATAAAAAAGGAACATTTCTGAAGATTTGGCCTCACTTCATTGTGTCCATGATGCTGAACGCTTCCCTTCTTATCTAAGAAGACATAATGAAGGTCTCTGAACACATGCGGTACGTGTAACACAGCGGCCGCCGTCATGTGTGGTCGGTCATGCTCGACGGCAGATGCAGAATGAGGAATCGACATGTTTCCTCGTAACACACAAAAAGCTCAAAGTGTGTATGTGTGTGTGTGTTGTGTTGACACGGTCTCCTGAGACGCTGTTGCTTTTTACACATCATTACTTGTGAGCCCACACACTTCCTGTTGTTGTACAGTTTAAAGCACACATGCTGCTTTACATTCTGTGTCACACCAATGGGAAGGGTTAGGGTTAGCCTTCAGCGGGGAAAGTAGGAACGAAGGAACAAACTGAGACGAACGATGGACAGAGCCTGACAGGATTTCCTTTGGTTTGAAATCCAGGGAGGGAAGCCGGACCTGAACACGGCACTGCCCATCAGACAGACGGCCTCCATCTTTAAACAGCCTGTTACCAAGGTTACAAGCCACCCCGGCAACAAGGTGAAAGCGGACCTGCAGAGAGCGGTTGAGCAGCCCCGACAGGTAAGGAACCTGTGTGCGCTTATGCACACACCCACACCCACACACACACACCCACACACACACACACACACACACACACACACACAGACACACACACGGAGGGTGAGGTCAGGTCGTTGCACAACCGATAAAGGTGGGATGTCATGACAACTGCAGCCTCTAGAGGGAGCTGATATGGGAACATGGGAATCATGGGAAGGAAGGAAGAAGAAATGCTGTATAATATCCCTTGTGTTATCCCATGGGGTCCAGATGACCCCCCCCTTCCATTGAGGTGTTCTCCTACCATGACAAAGGTGGATAAAGGTGGAGAGGATTTCATGTAATCCATGGACACCAGTGGAGATCACAAATCATTGAAGAACAAAGGTTCAGAGCTCTGTCTAGTGGGTCTAGATGACCCCACTCCATAAAGGCACAGAAACGTTGGTAGTGGGGTCATCTAGAGCCCACAAGACAGCACAAGGGATAGACTGAAGGAAAGCATATGAACATTTAGTCTTTTGCTCATAGTGTGGAGTGTTAATGTTTGGTGTTTTGTATTTGCAATATTTGTTAATAAAGTTGATTCAAATAAAGACTGAAGGAAAGTGAAGCTCAGTCTGTATTTTTGAAGTGTTTATTTTGGATGTTTAGCTTCTTTCACTCCTTTATGTGTGATATTGGATATTAGAAACGCCTTCAGAGAATAAATAATAAGTAAGTGGATGAACTGTCATGACGTTTGTGTTTCCACCGACAAGCAGTGGAATAAATCTCTCTGTATTCAAAGCTGTTTTGGGAGAAGCGGCTAAAAGGCCTGCGCTCTTCAGACGTGGCAGAGCAGGTCCTGCGCACCATGGAGCTGCCCAAAGGACTGCAGGGTGGGTCTCCACGCGCACCTCGCCGGGCCCCCTTCTCACCTGTGACCCCTGACCCGACCCTCTCTGCGCGCAGGTGTCGGTCCGGACCCCAGCGACGACACGCTGCTGTCGGCCATCGCCAGCGCCCTGCACATGAGCTCGGCGCCCATCACGGGACAGACGTCCGCCGCTGCAGAGAAGAACCCGGCCATCTGGCTCAACGCGTCGCAGCCGCTCTGCAAGACCTTCACGGTGACCGACGAGCAAATCCGGTGAGAATCCTTCAGCTCCGGTCAGACGGACCTCTGGTGAAAGTCACTTGTTTTTTTTTGTGGGTGGGGGATGAGGGGGGTGGGGGGGGGGCTTGCCAGAGCTGCTCTAGAATCTCTAAGGAATAATTCTTCATTTTGGTGTCTTGATTGAGTGTCTGAGTGTGGAAGTCACGTTAGCAAACGTTCTAACACTTCTGTTCATCGGCTATTTCTAGGTGCAAAGTGTAAAAAATGTGGTTTCTGATTTCAGATCACATTTCTGGCCGGTAAAAAGATCCTTTTGGTGTGGATTTAGCCCCACATGCTCCACAGGAATTGTTGATTGTTCAGGTTGTCTTTGTACCCTAAAAAGAGCGGCAGGCAGCGTCAAGTTCTTGTCAAACGTGGCCTGAAGTCCTCCTCGTCTGCGTCATGAAGGCCATGTTTAGACGTCGAGGCTTTTTTCCAGTTTTTGTCCTCCAAGACGCCGCTGGTTGAGTTTTTTTGGGCTTTACTTCTCTTGTTTTGCTATTTCTTTTGAATTTTGAGGTAAAAACATGGCGGTGAGTTCAAATGCAATCGCTTTTAGAGTTGCTTTAAAATGAGAGGAGTTGAAATGTCATTATTTCATACAGAATTGTCGTAATGGGATAAACTAACTGCAGTTTGAGTCGACAGATGTAAAAATGTGTTTTATTGATTTAATATTTAAAATGCAACAGATTTGGTTTTTCTCCTGAAAAGTTTGACAACAACAAGTAAGTAAGATTGTAAAGTTCTGTTAACATTATTATGTTATTTAACATTCTTATAACATTGAATTCCAAATTCTTCAATACATTTCCAATTGCATTAAAATTTCAATAGAGAATTAAAAATTACTTTGAGTTCTGGGGAAAAATACTTTCAGAGGAAATATTGTATTTACTCACATTCTTCAGTTTTGACATGTTTTCACATAATTGGTGCTAAAATCAGTGGCAGCTCCAGATTCTGGTGTTTTTGGAAAAGGCAAACCCGACTCAACCGACCAACCATCGACTGACCGACCAACCGTCGGTCGGTCAGTCGACGGTTGGTCCGGATCAATTAATCAGTCAATCAGTGTTTTATGTGTGGAGATCTTACAAAAGCTGGAGCATCCAAAGTCCTGAACATAAAATCAAATATGAATAAATCCGTCAAAGAAACAATAACAATCAAAGCGATAAAAGTTAACAAGCGGATCCACTAGATCTGCTCGCTGGAGTGAAAACATCCAGACTTGTCCTCCTGGCTGGTCCTCAGGAGGCGACTCGTATGGTTTCTGTCAGTCAAAGAGGCTTCAGGGTTGGATGTGACGGATGAGACGGAAGACGGATGGCGTCCAACCTGCAGGAGCAGAAGCACACGCGTGCTTTAGTGTCACTCAGAGCAAGCAGCAGGTAGCATTCATGTTCTGGAGGTTAGCAGGAGCTTTGTTTGTCCTCCTCTCTGGAGGGGGGGTCTGCCCCCCCCCCCCACTGATGAGTGAGAGCAGATCCTCGTATCAGTGTCTAGCACCCACATGCCACCACACCCAGAGACTTTTCTTTATCTTCTGCTGTTTGATCCTTTTAAACGTCCCAGCTCTTTTCTTCAGCTGCAGTTCCAGCCGTCTCTGCTCCACTTCTCCCAGAAAAACCTGCAAGAGTCATTTCTTCAGCGCTTCCACCAATGAAAATGTTCCTGCCGGTCAAACGGTGGTCTTTGCCGATCGGGGTTTAGAAGGCGTTCTGCTCCGTGTTGAAGCGCCGCGTCCAAAGTCTTCTCAGCAGAACGTCACGGTGACGGATGGAGAGTCGGCGACCAGCCGGTGTCTCCCTCTGACCGCCGCTTCCTTCTGCAGACAAAGGTTGGATCGTGTCCGCTCCCCCTGTTGTTTTCCAAACAGCTCAGCTAAAAGCAACGATTTCATAGACACGCGTGAGCATTCGGCTTTAGAACCAGAACCAGAACAGAGTCAAAGCGGGCTGACACAATGCAGGGACAGCGGCATGATGCTGCAGCGAGTGGATCAAGGCACACAGTCACTATATACATTTAGTGCATGTAGCACACATGAAAACTGCTCACACGTGAACATATGTGGAAAAAGAGAGAGAAGTTGTGGTCTTTATGTGATTTTCACAGATGTATCATGAATGAACCACGTTAAAACTACAGAAGAAGTACGAAGAAACCATAAAAGAACACGTAAACCAACATAGAACATGATCCGTGTGATTATTGCCGTTTATATCCAATACATTAGTTATTTGTGCATCAATTACATATACTGAGCGTGATCGGTGCGCCGTATACGTGAAATGTGTGTTTGTATCTCACAAAAATCACACACAATTGTGTAAGATGTATATATTAACTGCGTATAAACTATGTAAAGTACGCATAAACTGCGTAATTCTCGACCAACCAAACATTTTGAACCGCTGAAAACTGAATTCACGTAAAGAGCCGTCGGCTGAAACCCTCGACGGACGTCTGAGCTCATCAACGGATGACGAACGCCGGAAACACTTGGAAAAGTACATTTAGCACAGTGGGCAGAATGTGCATATTAGCTGTGTGACACGGGTATGTCTCTGCTCCAACTGACACTTCCGGCTCACCGCTGTCTGTCTCCTGACCGCAGACCTCGGCCCACAGTGGTCAGATTGTGCCGGGATCCTCGTGGATCCTATGGAGTACTATGGAGTACTATGGAGTACTATGGAGTACTATGGAGTACTATGGAGTACTGCAAACACATGTGCACTTTAGTAAAACCAGGTCTCTGGTTGGGTCTTCTCACAGCACGTTGCTTATTCCCGTGTGTAGTTGACTCCATGGACTGCATATCCTGTTGCTGGGAAGGATCTGGTGCTGTTCTGACGCACAGCTGTCCTGCGGTTCCTGCGGTTCCTGCAGAGAGACGCCTGCTGCAGTTTCAGTACAGTTTCAGTTTCCTGGACCCCAGAACAGCATCACGGTTCTACAAGCGCAGAACATAGCGGGGAACATCTCAATGTCCATTACCTGCTCCAGTCATCCTTCAAAGTAAACGGAGACGGTCTAGATGGGAGCCCCCCACAGATGGTAATGATGGGTCCCCTTGGTTTGTCCTCAGCAGGGACCTCCAGGATCTGCTCCAGAAAGCACACAAACTCAGCTCCTTCTGCGTGATGAACCCTAATGTCTGGGTGTAGCAGACGCTTGGCTAGCTGCAGCTGCATCACACCTGTGTTAGCGATGAGTGAGCACCTGTGGGAAAATTCAAACTGAAGCAGAGTCAGAGGAATCTGCCTAGCGACACCCTGCTGAGGTATTGGCAGAGTGGAAGGAAGGATGTCCTGTAAGCCATCCGTCCCTCATCCAGATGCTGACCGTCTGCACAGCTGGCAAGAAGCAAATCCTCTTTTCCCTTTACTGGTAACAGTCATGTATAAAAAGTTACTCAGCAAGCTTATTGTAATCTGATTACCTACATTCATTTAGACACACAGGCTTCCTGAATACCAGTGGTTTTCAGATGGGAAACCTTCTGAGTGTTGTGTGAATGACTCATAGGAGTCGTGGCGGGAAACGAAGAGGCTGGATGATGTCATCATCGCGCTGCGTGACAGCAGCGGTCGGTTCTGGACACGCGGGCCGAGCCTCGGATGAGACGTCTCTCTGGGCTCAGGCAGTCATGGCAGCTAATGAAACCTTCACGGAGTGATTCCCTAACAAGCTGCTGACAGATGAGAGGAGGGCAGACATATTGTGGGCGGCGGGGTTCAGTCAGCTGTGGGGGGAGAGAGGGGGGAGGATGAGAGATGGGGAGTAATGAAGCATGAGGCAGTTGGAGCAGGATGAAGAAAAGCTGTTACGCTGCTAAATTCCCCTCAAATCTAGGAGTCTGAGTATCATCCAGGTAGCTGCTCCAAGCGATTAGGGAGCAGTCAGACGGCGTTTTCCTCCTTTGTGTGGTTTCTGCCGCACGGTGGTCCTCCGTGGACCAGAGCAGCAGGTCAGGACCCCGCTGCAAAGGGGCAGTGCTTTACTGTCTCTGGTTTGTTGCAGTTTGAACAGCAGTGCCACCTTGTTGAACCCGTGAGGGTTTCTCTGGACCTGGTGAGGCACTGAGACAGCAGGGGGCGCTGTGGAGACGCACTAAACCTCCTTCCTGTGCGGTGAAGAACAGAACAGCTGGCTAAAGCATCACTGGAATACATTACACCTCCATCTCTTTATATTTGCCTTCATCCTTTCTTCTTCTTTTTTCTTTTCTTTTTGTCCGCCCTCCTCTCTGTATTTTTAGTTTCACTCTTTCATTTTGCTGATTCGCTGTCCTTCCTTCATTTTCTTCATCTTCCTCCCTTCACATTCTGTTTCTCTCCCTCCTTCTTCCCTTCTCTAACCCACATCTTTCTTATCTTTTCCTCATCCTATTCCCTTCTCTCCTCAGCTGAATGTGCTTCTCATCCTAAATTGCTCCCACATCTTTTCTTTTTTATTCATTTCTCTTGATTTTCGTTGAATGAATGACTTTAAACGTTGTATTCTTATCTTCTTGTTCTCCTCTGTGTTGTCAGCTCTGATAATTCTTAAAGAGAATGAAGACTTCATCTGTTTGGAAGAAAACTGGCTTTTTTATAAAATGTGTCCGTTTTAGAAATGATCTAGTGGATCATTTCTAATGATCAGCTTGTTTGATGGGGTTCAGATCATCTAAGATCCTACACACATTTAAAACGATCTACATGTTCAAAGCTCTTTTTCCATGACGAGGTTCTAAACCTGCTTCTTCAGTACCTCTGCCCAGCACGGGTTGCTGGTTCAATACCTGCAGCTCTTTGTTTGCTCATTGAGCTGAAGAAAGGTAATAAAGTCAGAGATTCCTGGCTGAGGAGCTAGAAGAGCAGAGAGGAAACCAGAACAACAATGAGAGTAGAAAGGTGTGTGACGGCGTCACACGCTGGAAGGGAACCACCAGGACGGAGCTGTTGCTGCGTCTGCTCCGTGCACAGCTGGATTTATGTGGAAAAGGGTTTGTGCTTAGCGTTGTTGGAGGTGGAGTTTGTATTCAGATGAAACGATGAAGTGACACACGCTGACACCCTTTGTGGATGTTTCCTTTCAGGGAGCAGGAACTGAAAGTCCACCAGGCCAGGAGGAGTCTGGAGGAGGCGCTGATGGCCGACAGTTTGGCGCGGGCCGCTGAAAGTACCAGAGAGCTGCACTAAAGGGAGACGGCCAGGTGAGATGTGGGAGACGTTTCACTGGAAGTGTTTGTCCTGTGGTCGTGCGTTGTCATGGTAACAGAGGTGCAGATGGTTCCATCCGGAGGTCAGCTTCAATCAAACCCACTTCTTATTTCATGACCTCTGACAGGAGGTTACTCCAGCAAAAAGTCGTCATTTTTGTGTTTAGAAAATGTTCTGAAATTAGGATATTTTAGGAAAAAGCAACTTTTACCAGCTGCAGTGTACGAGAAATCCTCAATAAATGCAGCTCAGGTGAAGTTATGACAACAGTCAGAGTAGAGCACACAAAAAGTCTTCTTTATATGTGTGTGTGCGTGTGTGTGTGTGTGTGTGTTTGTGTGTGTGTGTGTGTGTGTGTGTGTGTGTGTGTGTGTGTGTGATTGATGGGCTTTTGAATTATCCTCAGCACTTTCTTATTAATTTGGGGTTTGGTGTCACAGGCCTGGCAGAGACTAAAACAGAAAGAAATGAAAAACATTTCGTTTCAGAAGTTCACATTTCAGTCCATCATCGTTTTCCAGCGACGTATCTGTCTCAGGGTTGCCATGGCAACAGGAACTGAGAAGCTCACTAGAGGAAGACTGCTTGGCAGCAGAGTTCATGATGTGACCTTTTCAAAATGATTTGCCTTAGAGAGCAGAGAGGAGTCCAGTCGGATGACTTGTTAGACTCTCATCAGAAGCATTTAGATGAAAAGAGATCAACTTTTGATTCAGTAAAGTTTGTGGTTAGGTTGTCTCATTGCTCCTTCCATGACTAATACGTCTAATAACAACGATCATGTGGGAAACCTTTGAGGCCACCGTAGCTCAGTCTTCTTGGTGTTGAGTTCTCACACAGACGGCTGAGTGAAACCGTCGTGGTCGTAAGGACTCTGTGCAGTTAACCAGAGGTTTACCCGTCATTTCTATTCATTTTGTTCTTTTTGCTGATGCGTACGTCCACTGTTTCAACATGACGCTGATGAACTGCCAGGCGTGTGTGCAGTGCTGCAGTGGTTTGGAGCTAGTTTTGTGCCATTATTCCACTTTCTGCTTTGAGAGTTGAATGTGCTCCAAAGATTATTTTGCACTTGAATCGGATCAAAAACAATTTCACTCCAGAGAAATTCTCTGTCTTTTGGGCTCAGAACAGAGCAGAGCATCGCCTCACAAACGTGACACAAACTCCAGCCAATCACAGACAGCAGCCGTCACGTCCATGTCTGTGATTGGCTGGTTTTTCTGGCACATTTTGATGCTCTGCTCCGTGTTACATTTAAGGAAAACTCTCCTGATCTGTACAATTGTCGTCCAAAGAGCAGACCTCAGATGAAGAGTGCTCGTCTGTTTTTGATGAAAAAAATCAATGTTTTCATCAGAAAACAGACGTGACTAAACAGAGAAAACGGATCGTACCATCTGCAGCACTGGCAGACATTCTGGTTTTGATGCTCATGTGTAAAGTGCTGCTCTCTGCATGACTCTCTCTCTCTAGATCTGGATTTTTGTGTCACCTCACTGACAGTTTCACCTCTGAAGAAGACCGTTTTCCACGTCTTCTTCAGAGCAGAAAAGCGGCTTTGTGGTTGTTTGGGAAGGCATGGAGCCTTCTTTAGGATCACGGCTGATCTTATTCCATCAGCAGGATGGTTTCATTCAACATTCCTGTTGTACTCCTGGAGTAAACGTCTGTCATGGTGTATCTGCTGTTATCAGGTTGTGTGTCTGAAACAACACATGAGAGGTTTTGTCTTTTAAAGCTCATTTGTTTTCTGCAGAGGTAGAATCATCCATCGATGCAGATTTATGCAGATTGGCTTGATAGAAGCTGTTTGGGCAAAAAGAGCCTCAGAGAGTGGAGGAGTGATTACTAATGGGTTTTATAGCTGGACCATGGAGGGAAGGGGGCAGTGATCAGCCTCCGAGTGTTGGAGTGATTGTGGGTCTCCTGGGCTGCTTTCAAGCTGCTGAAAGAACCGTTGAAGTCTTCACCCACATCCAAGGCTGCTTGGTTTGTTTCCTGTTGCTGTGGCTCTCCTAACTGGTTCGTTTTAGTTTTCTTTCTTAGCTGTGCTTTTCCCCTTTATGTCCCTACTTTTACTACTTCTGTTATTTTTTTCCCCTTAAATGACGGCTCAGAAAATATCTTTATTTTTATTCAGAGCAAAAACCTCGAGTGCAGAGTCAAAGGAAAGCAATATCTATGCTGATGATCATGATGTGTTAAATAAAGCATTAGTTGGGAACGTTCACCTCTAACTGCTTGTTTTTGTTCAGATGATGAAGATAAAGTTTGTTTTAAAGAAGCCAGAGCAGTGATACAGAACATTTAAGCTATGTGACCGGAACTACTTTTCTAGGCGTGCGGTTATTACTTTTTTTTTTGCCACATTCTTTTTATTGAATTTTCAAAGCCATAAAAAATGTCAGAAACACAATTTACAATTTTACATTTCACTCGAGTCAGCCGTTACAAAAATTGCAACTTTATCAATTGTATTCAGGTAATGCTTCCTCTTATTCACAGTCTTATTTTAACACCCCCCCTCCCCACCCCAAGAACAAGAGTGCCTCTCCTTAGACGTTGACAAAATGAATATAAACTTAACACACCTAAAATGAAGAGAAGACAAAAACAAAAACAAACTTATAATAAATAAAATTTTGAAAACAGAGGTCTGTTGTATCATCCAAAATTAACAATCAACATTCTATTCCAGAGGATCCATATTCTTCACAAAATGTATGAAAGGTTGCCATATATTTTCAAATTCTTCCACTTTGTCTTTCAAAATATATGTAATTCTTTCTAAAGGGACCCCTGACAGCATTTGTTGGAACCATTGGTTTATGCTTGGACTGTGAGTGTTCTTCCAGCGTTTGGCAATACACATTTTAGCATGAATCGAGCTGAGATTTATAAACGCCCTCTCACCTTTGTTGTAATTATGTCTATTTGGATATATACCTAATAAGAAAAACTTTGGCTCCAGTGGGATCTGTTTTAAAGTAATTTTCTCTATTGTGATTTTCACTTCTTTCCAAAATGTTTGGATACATTTGCATTCCCAAGTACAGTGGAAGAATGTTCCTTTCATTTCCATACATTTGGAGCAAACATCTGGTATATTTTTGTTATACATATTTAAATCCGCTGGTGTTACATATGTACGCATTAACCATTTGTATTGTGTTCATTTTAGTCTTGAGTTAATTGACACCTTTTGAGCTGCAGCACAAGCACCCTCCCATTCCTCTTTTGTAATTTGTTTCTGGAAATCTTCTGTCCAAGCATTTACTTTGTATTGTGAACTTTCATTTGAATTAGACAAAAATAGATTATAAAACTCGGAAATGCCGCCTTTTTTGCTACTGTCTCTCACCATGAACTTTTCTAAAATTGAGCTTGGTGGTTTATTGAGGGTCTTCTGTGTTTTCCTTACAAAGTTTCTGACCTGTAGGAATTTATAAAAATGTTTTTTGCTCAACTCATATTTATTTTTTAGTTCTTCAAATGACATCATGATATCAGAATCTAGAGGATATAAGTCCCGGATGGTGGAAAGACCCTTTGCTGCCCATATTTTAAAGGTGGCATCCGCTCTATCTGGGGTGAAGAATTTGTTCCCCCAGATTGGGCTGTATTGTGATAACGGTTGAGTTTGGTTCATGTAATTTAAAACTCTGAACCACATTTGTATCATGTGTTTAAGAATTGGGTTCTTTGTCTCTTTGCGCAGCTTTTTTGAGGTGTTTGAGTTAAGAAATAATGGGAGGGGCAGCTTTAGATCCTGGGATTCCATTTCAACCCAATGAGGTTTATTTTTGACAGTAAAATGAAACATTATAGATCTAATCTGTGCAGCCCAGTGGTACCATTCAATGTTTGGACTTTTTAGTCCTCCCCTGTCAAAGGGAAGATATAGTAACGTCAGACGGACTCTTGCTTTTTTGTTATTCCATATGAACCTGGCGAAAAGTTTCTTTAGTTTTGAAAATAAGTCTAGAGGTGGTGGCAGGGGTATGTTTTGAAACAGATAAATTAGTTTTGGGAGTACACTCATCTTTAATATATTTATTCTTCCCATTATTGAGATTGGTAGTGTCATCCATTTCTCTATGGAGCCGTTTATCTTTTCCATTAAAGGACCATAATTTGATTCTACTACCTGTTCTAGTCTTGGTCTGATATTAATTCCCAAATATTTGAAATTGTCAACTACGTTAAACTGGATAATTTCAGAAGTTGGACTTTTTCTTTCTTTTTCATTAAGTAATAAAATAGACGATTTTGTTTGGTTCACCCTGTATCCAGAGACATCTCCATATTTTCTGATTATTTCCATTAAAGAAGGAATTGACTTTCTTAATTGAGAGAGAAACACAATCACATCATCTGCATATAAAGCTATTTTGTGTTCAACTGAACCCACCGTGATTCCATGTAGCCCTGTATGGGATCGTATTGCTACTGCTAGTGGTTCGATTGCCATTGTGAATAGCAAAGGTGATAATGGACATCCCTGCCTGCAGCCTTTTGTTATATTTATTGACTGTGAAGTGTTCCTGTTTGTCAAGATTTTTGCCTTGGCGTTTTTATAAATGATCTGGACCCACATTTTGAAGTTGGTACCACATCCAAATTTGTCCATGACCTTAAAGAGAAAAGGCCAGTGGACCTTATCAAAGGCCTTTTCAGCATCTAATGCCAATAAACCTGTTTCTGCTTTATTTGTGTTATAATGAATAATATCTAAAACTCTTCTCACGTTGTGAAATCCTTGCCTTCCAGATATAAATCCATTTTGGTCTCTATCAATAATGCTTGGCAACGTATTCTGTAGTCGTGTTGCCAAGAGTTTACAGATTATTTTAAGGTCAGCATTTAACAAACTTATTGGTCTAAAATTTTCACATTTGTTTGAGGGTTTTCCTGGTTTAGGTAATAGAATTATCAATGCACTGTTCATTGATGGGGGGAGATTGTTATTTCTAAAGGCTTCTTGGAGCATTTCAAATATGGGTGTAATTAGTTTATTTTTAAATTCTTTATACAAATCGACTGGGAGACCATCTGGACCTGCTTTTTTGCCTGATTTGAGACTATCAATAGCATGTCCAATCTCCTCTTTGCTGATTTCCAAATTTAAAGCCTCTCTTTTTTCATCAGATATAGGTGGAATGGTTAACTGATCTAAGAAATTATTTATGTTATCAGTATTTGTTTTCTCTTCTGCATTGTATAACTCACTATAGTATTCTCTAAATGCTTCATTTATTTCACTAGGATTTACAAGAGTTATGTCATTTGATATAATAGATGTTATAGGTGTTTTAAACTCCAATTGTTTTATCTGCCAGGCCAGCAGTTTGCCTGCCTTGTCCCCTTGATCATAGAAGGATTGTTTCAGCCTTAAGAGACTTGCTGCTGCTCGACCAGCTGATTGTTTATTATATTCTGCTCTTAAAGCTGCTAACTCGTTTATCAGTTGCAAATTATTTTCTTTGTTGACCTTTTCCTGAAGCGTTTTAATCTTGTGTTCCAACTGTTGTCTCTCCCCTCTCCACTTTTTTGATTTTGAACCTGTATAGCTAATGATGTGACCTCTAAGAACTGCTTTGAAAGCTTCCCATCTTATACATGCAGATGTCTGCGCCGTATTTAACTTGAAATACTCATCAATATGTTTTCCTATATATTTGATAAATTCTTTATCCTGTAACCATTTATGCTGGAAATGCCACCGGGGTGGGTCTTTAATAATATTTGTATCCATATATACTGGTTATTACTTTTTAATGCACAGCCAGCAGCCAATCAGAATCAAGTATTCACCTGGACCATGGTATAATCTACTTTAATATTCCTCTTGGACTGCAGAGTTAGAAAGGGAAGTACTTCCTTCATTATTTCTTCCATCCAGCCGTATTTTATTGTTGGGTCACGTGACCAGTGTTCCCATCACCAGCTTACGTACTTTTGACCAAAGTAGAGATAAGACAGTGTTTTATTTATTATTCCTAAAATGATCTGCGGACGGTCTTTTTGTCAGAATATAAGTAACACGCGTGTACAGTTTAGAACCACAAGGAGACCCACTAAAATTGCAACAATGTGGTTTGAGCGTCCGTGTCCACATGCAACCGTAATGCTTTCTAATTCAGGATGGACAGTTGCCTGTTGCAGTGGAAAGGAATCATGTTTGCAGCTAAAAGAAAAGACTGAGAATAATGACATAAATATGATACCATCAATGAGAGAAGAACCACATGATTTACTGCATGTCCCTAAAGCCCCAAATCCAGAGCAGAGGAACTTTCTCTGTAGGAAAGTGACCCTTTTGGTCAAATGTTTGGCTGCTAAAGACAAACTGCACAGGATGGAGAGAAGTGGATTTTCTCACATACAATACCCCTTGAATTCCTCTCCACCAGTCAAAGACACTCAGGAATGTAGAGTGACAAAAATTCAGGTGCAGGTACTTCCCACCCAAAGGTGAGCTCTGTGCAGGGCTGCAAGGAAAGGACAGGTACATCTAAAGAACAGAGTCTGAGCCGTCATCCCAAAACCAGGAATCCTACGGGTTTAATAACCTGCCAGCATCAAGACATGAAGGTCACGGATGTCAGGCTGGTCATAATTTATGACAGGTTCTCCCCTAAGTCCATCACCCTGACTCTGCACAGAAGAAAGTGTGCCATGGACCAGACGCTGTCAGTTCCCCTTAACAAAGAGACGATGGAGACCCCCCAGTACCACAGATGTGAAAGATGTGAAACTGCAAAATGAAATCCCAGAAACGCAGCTCAGCTTGAAGAGCATGCAGCTGCATGATGCACACCAGCAACAGCGTAAAAGAGAGGCTGAGGCTCACTCTCATGCCCATCTTTGCAGCACAGGCCAGTAAAGGAACATGCAATCCCCAAACCAAGTGTGCAAAATAGTGTAACAGAAGCAGGAAGTCCTCAATGCAGACAGGAAGTGGAGAAAGACCCAAAGATCCAGACTGACATGCAGGGATGTGTAACCAAGCGGACAAAGACGTGTTCAGTACGAGGCAGAGGTTATAGAGCAGCGGCAGCGCTTTAGAGAGACACGTAAAAATAGAGAGGAGGACAACTTCCACTAATCCACCTGCAGAGCCACCCTGGATCTTTGCCATTCACCCGTCTGCTTTGAACGAACCAGTGAATTCTTTACAGACAACATTTACTGCAAAAGAAAATGTTCAAAGAATGTCCTCCACTCTCCAAGTACATAAAGCTGATGTCTTCATTCACCACGGACGGCGTGATCCCGCCAAAGGCTGTACTGCTGCTTTAAATGTGCAGACGGGGCTTTTATCTGATTGAGACGATGGAAAAAAGGCTGACCATATGATCCAGACAATAGTAGCAGTGTGTGTGTGATTATTAGCTGTGTACCTTGTAATTTCCACAGGCGCTGATTCAGATTCCTGCAGCCTTTTTCAGCTGCTGGTAATTAGTGAATGTTGAAACACAGAGAATTATCTGCTTCACAGTCATTTAGAAAGCTGATAACTGCTGTGTGTGTGTGTGTGTGTGTGTGTGTGTGTGTGTCTGCTGTCAGTCAGCTGAACTGCCTCAATTAAGCAGCAGATTATCAGGATTTTCTAATTATTATAGCATAATTAAGACTTAGCGCAGGATTACCAGACTGAAACATGGAAACACTGAAACAAAAGCTTTAATAAAGTGTCTCAGTGAAACTGAAAGGAGCAAAACCAGGAATCAATGCTAAAGTCTGGAAATGAACTAAACCTGGATGTGCTGGCGGTGAAACTGCAGTCTGAAGCAGATGGACTTTAAAGGATAGAAAGAAATAAAATGGAGCCAAATTAGAAACACAGAAAAAAGGACATTGGTCCTGACCTGGTGAAAAACGTCACAACGGTTGTATGAAGTAAAATGTGATATGAACTAGAAGGAGCTGCTGTTCCAGACACACATGCAGGTTAAATGATGAATTGCTGACTGAAAATGAAACTTAAAGGGTCAGAATTGTAAAGAAATGATCAAAGTTGCAAGGAAGGTGGGTCCAAGGTCCATCTGTCCCCTACCCCATCCCTGGTGGGGGGTACTGGGCCCTTGGCAACGGCCGCCGTGTCCCCTGGGTGGCGGTTTCCTGGGCCCGGCGGGGCTCTCTCTGTGACGGGAGGGGGTTCACATTACACCTGAGCCGGGGGTGTCCGTGTCCCTGTGGGATTCGTCCTGGTCCTTGCCCCTGGGCGCTGGGCCCCGCCCACATTCCAACTGTGGCCGAGCCTGGTCGGGCCGTGTTTACAACACCCCTCGTGGGCCCCCCCTTTTCCCCGGGGTGCCCCCCTCCTGGGTGGGGTTGGCTGTCCCCTGCCTTGCTCCTTCCTGGACCAACTGTGGGCCGGGTGGGTGGCTGCCTGGAGCGCAGAGCGGGTCTCCCTTGGGGGGTCCTGGCTCGTACCTGGGGTTGGGGCGGGGGGATGCCCAGAACTCCTGGGTGGTGATGAGGTGCTCGTCTGGGGCTGTGGGCGCTCTTCTCGGGTGGGGCCCTGCGTTGGGCCCTCCCGGCACGGCGGGGGGGCTGCTCCCCTGGTTGGGCTAGGGCGGCGCTCTCTTCCCCCCGATGCCTCCCTGCTCTCTGGCTCTGGGGGCGGATGTGATCACCCGGGGGGCGGTTGTTCTCTGCCTGCTGCCGTGTGGCGTTGGGGGGTTCTGACTGCCTCTGCTGCTGCGGTGGGGGTCTTGGTGTGGGGATGGCTGGTCACTCTCCCTCCTTCTTTTCACATTCCATCATCTATTTTAGAAGAACATAAACACTCACCTGAGCACAGGTGTTAGCTCACCTTTACACTAATAGTCTGCATGATTGAATGAATGAAATATTTCACACTAGTTAGTTTAAAGGCATGAGTATGCGTGTGTGAATAATATCTGTATTGTGTTCATGTTGACATGTGGACACCTTTGCAGCTAGCAGGTGTGTTTATAACATCTGAGTGTGTGTGGACAGGCCCCGCCCTTTGAGATTTGTATTACATCTGAACCTTACCGTAATGATAAACATCCAGTAAAGTTGTTGCTTTAGGCTGCTTCATGGTTCTATCCACCCCCCCCCCCCCCTCCTATTATCACCCTCCTACCCCCCCCTCTCTCTAACATCCCTCTCTCTTCTTCAAACCTTTCCTTTTCCATCCGGTCCAAGACCAGCACACATAAACACACATAAACACACATAAACACACATAAACACACATAAACACCCACATTCACACATAAACACACACAAACACACATTCACACACATTCAGACATAAACACACACAAACACACATTCACACACAAACACACATTCACACACATTCACACATAAACACACACATTCACACACAAACACACATAAACACACACAAACACACATTCACACACATTCAGACATAAACACACATTCAGACATAAACACACATTCACACACTGATGGCGGCTCCGCTGCCAAACACTGAGGCAATGTGGGGTTCAGTTTCTTGCCCAAGGGCATTTCCACACATGGGCGGGCATCAAACGCCCAATCTTATGATTGTTGGTCGACCGCCCTACCACTGCTCCACAGCCGCCCCTTTAGAGTAGATCTCTTCATGATTGATTCCCACAGCTTGTCCTTCTGTTGGAATCTCCCAGAGTTCCCAGTTCCACAGAGCGTTCTGAGTGTCGTCCCACAGCTCATCAGAGAACCCAGAGAGAACGTTTGAGAACTGAGCTTCCTTATGTGGTCTAAGGTGTGTCACACGGCCCCGCCCCCCTCCCATCATATTCCACATGTATTCAAACCTGATCCTGAATTTCGCCAATTCTGGGCCAACAGCAGACTAGCATAGACATTCATGGATGAACCATCAGTCCAACATCGGTACCAGGAGGGAGGTGGATCTTGTAGGGCCTCCCGGTCACCTGGGTGTACAGACACTGCCCCCCAGTGTCTACTCTACAGACACTGGGGGGCAGTAAATAAAGATGGCTGGTGTATCGGTGGCTTCATTTCCTCAGCCTCCCAGGCAGGTGGAGGAGTGGGATTCCCCGGTAGTTGGAACACACCCTCCGCCCCCGCCCCCGTCTGCCAGTCCAGTGGTACAGCCCCGACTGCCCCACAACACTGCAGAGACGCGTCAGCCATGACCCTCCCACGGCGTCCAGAGACCTGAGGAACCCGGGGGGGGGACTCCATCCTGGCACCCTCCAGCCAAAGGGCCCTTTTACTAAAAAACATGAATAAAAACAGATTCACAAGAATAAAAAATAAATACAAATTAAACCCAACTTTTTAGAAAAATATTTGAGCTCATTAGTTTTAGCATGAAGACTAAAGGAATCTTACTCTTCTGTCATTTTTCAGCATTACTCTGCTTTTTCTATGAGTAAAAGCTCTGCAGATTAATTAGAACACCGCCCCCCGCCCAATGTGGCGAAGAGAGGAGGTGTCAAAGGTTAATGAAGACGCGTCCAGACTCTCCACATTTCCACAACCGTTAGAGTTTTTCACGTCTCTTTCACAGAGACGAATGTTTTTCAATCTGGATAAGGGAGGAGATTCAGACGATTCAGTCAGATGTTTGCCTCCTATGTAGACGAGGGTCATTTGGAGGATGCGGTCATTTAAGTTATCTTTACTCTTATTTAACTAAACTGTTGCAGTCAAATGGAAATGACTTGTTTGGTTGTTTTGTTATTTGTTCATGTTATCGTCATCACTGTATTGATCACTAATATTGATCACTAATATTGATCACTAATATTGATCTCTAATATTGATCACTAATATTGATCACTAATATTGATCACTAATATTGATCTCTAATATTGATCACTAATATTGATCACTAATATTGATCACTAATATTGATCTCTAATATTGATCACTAATATTGATCTCTAATATTGATCACTAATATTGATCACTAATATTGATCACTAATATTGATCACTAATATTGATCACTAATATTGATCACTAATATTGATCTCTAATATTGATCACTAATATTGATCACTAATATTGATCACTATATTGATCACTAATATTGATCACTATATTGATCACTAATATTGATCACTAATATTGATCACTATATTGATCACTAATATTGACACGTTGTGAGTTTTCCTCATGTAGGCAGCACAGCACCACAGTTTATGCACACACACACATTCTGACTGTCTAACCTTTAGTTGTGAGTGAGCTCCATGCGTCTCTCGTCTCCATAACTTTAGGGTCAAAGTCCTGATACTCATTTGGTTTTCAGAGTCTCTGAGTCTGGATGGAGATGTCGTGGTCCAGCATGGATCATCCATTATTCAGGACTGAAACTCCAACTTTGAGACACTTTTTATATATTTCATCCACCATTCTTTCTAGACATACAATAACAAAGTCCTATTGAAGAACAGACACGAGCTCATGAGCGCCCTCTACAGGCAGTAGCTCTGTTTAAAGGAAGAAACTTTCTTTCAGACTCCCTTTAATTGGAAAAACTAAGCAGAAGATAAAACAGCTCAACTCTTTCCTGAAGTCAGAACAGAAGTTTCTTCAGATTTAAAGACCAGGCTTGCAAAAAGATTGTCAGGATATCCAATCAATGAATGACGTGAAATCTTTTCAGTCTGGCTGAAAACCACTTTAGACTGTCAAAGAAAGTCTAGACCCAGGAAGGGAAACATGAAAGACGAGGACTGCTTCTGCGGGGCTGCTGCATCTTTGCCATCTTTTGAAATTTGCCAATTTCAGTCCTTCAACATTTTGCTTTTCTAAGAAAATTATTGGTGAAAGAATGACTTGACATCCCATAACCTTCGTTGCTATGTCTGAGAGCAGTCCTCTCTCAGCCTTAGAGCCTGTGGTGCAGTCGTCCAGCCATGTGTAGTGGATGAGCGCCTGCGTGAGCACATGGGGAACAAACCCAACACCTGATCTAAAAGCCAGCTTTCATTGTGCTTTTGACACACACATGATGTTTTAGAAGTGTTGTTGTTTCATTAAAAAAGCATTTTGACGTTTATGGAGCCCTTAAGGGACATTGAAGTAAAAACAGACCATACTGGTTTGTCCCTTTAGGGCCTCCGTACAAAATAAGGGAGTATTAGCACAGTTATTCTATGGTTTGATGGGAATCATTACTTTTTCCCTTTTTGATTGACAGGGCTCAATTCCAGCTTTAGAAACTGCATTTGAATAGCAGAGCACAGCATCAGAACATGAACAAACTGTGAGCTGCAGGTTCAGCAGCAACGCTGGACTAACTTTCCATGCCGTTCTTCCTCTGCAGAGTCTTCACCAGCCTCAGGGTTTTCACTATCGTCATCTTAAAGCAGACTGTAAATCAGAAGAAGGCCCCCCGCTGAAGGAAATATCACTGGCTGGCGCTGCTTTGTTGCCGCCGTGGCAGATTGCCTCCAACCTTCTGTTGAGAAAATGGTTTCCACAAGGGCACAGCCGTGGAAATCTGTCTGCAATTTCTCCAGAGCAACAGCAGCAACCCGAGAGCAGCGGCAACAGCAGCTGTGTCATCAGCATTGATCAAGCACCAGCAACAAAGCAACAAACGGCAACTCAGGAATGTGTGACTTTGTCCAAGCTCAAAGCAACCAAAGCCTTTCGCCCTCTGTGTGGTTTATCAGCTATGCCAACTATACAAAACACACGTTTCTTTTCTAGGTTTGGAATTCCCACAATCCTCCTTGTGTCTTAAATGTAAACAATGAAGCATAAAGGAATCAAGCCAGAGCAGAGCTGTCTGATGCTGTGTGATGATGCGTTTGTGGAGTCAGATGTCATCAGGTTCAGGTCTTCAGGGGTTAAAGTCAATAAAAACAAGAAAACACAGCAATTACTTATTTAAAACAAATTTTATACATGCAGTAAATATTTGTGTACATTTCTTGTACTAAAGTAAATAAAATATTATATTCACACTTGTGGTTTCTGTCTTACTGAAGAAGAAAAAAAGAAAAGAAATCATTGTGTGGGCTGAAAGACAGGTAAGTCA
>CM043717.1:1429617-1583351 GCA_023969325.1 Oryzias curvinotus
CAGGACATTATTGCTCTTTTCGGCAATTTCTTCTGCAACGTATAGTTCTGCAATTTTTGTCATGGAAATAGATGGAAAAAGGCTCCTCTGAACTTCAGATTCTCTGCAATCCTAACTTTTGCATACTTTGTGCTTTTTAAAAACATGCATTTGCTCTGCTTTTTGTAGACATTTCTGCTGCCTTTAAATAATTTTGCAAATACTTATAGTTGTAAATAATTGAAGTGATGAGTGATGAGAAAAGGGACAGAAAAAGAGAGGAAAAGCAAAATGAAGGACAGAAAATGGTCATTTTGAGAACATTAATTTAATTTATGAATGTCGTTCTATAGTCAACTGTTTTGTTCCACCATTTGGTCAAATTTGACCCAATAGAGAAAATACAGAAGACCATCGTTTGTTCTTTTAGGAAGGGAGATGGACTGAACCTTCAGGCTTTTCTAAGCATGTTAAAGGAGAACAACAAGCGGGAAAGCAGGAAAAGCCTCTTTTCACAGGATGGTCATGTTTTAGCGCTGTTGGTTGTTCAGGAAATGGAGAATAAACGGCTTCAGTCCAGATGTGTTGCTCCCTGTGTGACTGTGTGTCAAAGGAATTGTGGGACAAAACACTCTCGCATCATTTGCATTCACTAATGGCTCCATGATGCCAATTTCTGATCACTGCAACCACACATTTACACTCTAGTTCCAGAGCCAGATGCTCCTCTCCTTCCTTCCCTCATTTTCTTGTGGAAGGTAAACACTTTCCATCCAACATTATCTCCTCTGTTCATAATCTGCATCAGCTGTAGGCATGAAGCAACAGCTGGAATAAAGCTTCATCTGTTATCATATAGTTTATATTCACACAAAAATGGAATGACCTTGAGAATAATCCAACATTACACACAAACTATTTCTCTTCTCTTAGTTCCAGCTTTTTTCAGCATGAAGAGAAGAAGACATTTGTAAATGACTAGAACGTTCCGTTCTGATTCTTTTGGGTGTCAGTTTCACAGAACTTACAGAAACGACTCCATGATCATTTTTAAAGTCTGACTCCAGATTCCAGCTCAAACAAAGACGCTCATGGATCTGTTTGTCTGCAGGGGGAGGATCTGAATGGAGCAGGAAGACTGTGGCCCCGCCCAGCACATTTTCTACATCACAAATACGACCTTTTTCAAACAGCATTTGTTCATCTGATCCTGAAAGAAAAAAATCCTCAGAATGCAGTATATTTATTTCTACATTCAATGCAGTCCTATGGAACTCTTGGAACAAAGGTTCAGCAGAGCTGAGCGTTCCGTCTGTGTTATAAAACCTACGTATACTTATTTATACCTTTGTCCGGGGTTAATACTCGATTCTGATTGGCTGCTGGGTGTGCATTAAAAAGTGATAACCACACACCCCAAGAAGAAGTTCCGGTCAGCTAGCTTAAATGTTCTGTATCACTGCGCTGGCTTCTTAAAACAACCTTTATCGTCATCATCTGGACAAAAACAGCAGTTAGAGGAGAACTTTCTCTCTGAACTGATGCTTTATTCAACCCATCGCCCAATCTTGACTGCAGCAGTGGTGCGGCGCGTAACAAATAGTCCACTTTTCATGGAAAAAGTGATCCAAATTGGAAAAAAAATACAAGAATTAAGGACTAAAAACGGGTTAATATGTATTTCTTTTGTGACCGTGGTATAAACGGGTTAATGGCCTTCGAAGTGTGCGCTATTACTTTTTAACGCACTTTGTTAAACTTTGTTAACTTTGTTAAAAACCAATGCACTTTGCGGCGTCCTTAAAAAAGTGATGATGCACACTTCGTCAGCCATTAACCCTTATATAACGCTTAAACCTTCTTTGGGGGCCAAAGCGTTTACAGTCACAGTCACACACTGATGGCGGCTCCGGGGCCCAACACTGGCTCCAACCAGAGGCAAGGTGGGGTTCAGTGCCTCGCCCAGTGACACTTTGACACATGGGGGGGCAAGGCAGGAATAAACCTGGAAATATCCCAATCAGAGGTTGACCGCTCCTCCACAGCACCATGGTGCAATAAAGTACAATGACAAGAATAAAAAAATGAATACGCAGCAAAAGACGTCATTTCATAGGAAATGCTGATGGTTGAAACACTCATTTTTATAGAAAGTTAGTTTTTATTCTTTATGTGAAGTTAATATTTATAAAGTGCTTGTTCCTGTGTTTTTGAGTCATAATTCGGATAAATAAGTATTTCAATCTTCTTCCTCTCTAATATGATTCAAAAAACACTATTTCATTGGTGGAACCAGAATACTAGAACTGATGCTCTTCAGACATTTGTTCTGTTTTTCAGGCAGCTGAATAAAAATATGCAATTTATCGCCGGATTTGAACATACATTTAAAGTTACGTTTCTGAGTAGGTTATTACTTTTAGGAAGCAGTAGCTGAGTTCCTAACTCTTTTGGGCAGTGTAACTAATAACTAATGACTTTTTGAAGCTAAGACGCCAAACGCTGACTGTTATTCTGAGATAAAATGATCTTTGAAGATTTCTTGAAAAACAACAGTTTCGGCTTCATCAGCCTTAAATGCATTTTAAATGCTGTTTATTTAATGATGGGTCTGCAGTTAGAAACCGTTTATCTGAGCAAACAGTGATAACAGAGAACAAACAAAAAGCAAAAGTTGCATAAGTGCAGTTACTGATCAGGAACGTAGGAATATATTTGCTTTTATTCTTTCAACATCATAATGTTTGACCCTCTTTGAAGTCTAATGCAGCTTCAAACTCGGAAAATTATTTAAACTTACCGTAGTTTTGTCAGCATGAATAAAGTTCTGCAAACCAAACTCCTTGAATCCTTCATCAGCAGCTGCTAAACCTGCTCTGTTCTTCCTCACTAATTACTTTTGCTGAGCAGAGTTTTGTGTTCCTTTCATCAATCTGGATTGTACCAAATGATGGGGGACCTCAGAGTCAGACTAATGTTTCCCAAAAACAAAGAAGATGCTGCAAATTCAAGCAGGAATCAGGAATGTTGTCTGACATTGAATAATAAGAAAAAAAACTTTCATTTGTTGAGAGATTTGAGAAGGTTTTTGCCTGATGGATGGATGGATGGATCCAACAACCCTGTCCTTGTGTCTGACAGAATGAAGCAAATGACTAAACAAAGTCAAGAATCAGCAATGAAGAGCTCTGACGCCTTACTCCACTCAGAAATGAAGTGTGAACAACTGTCTGCAGGGATTTATGTCACTAAAGCCTCAGTCTAAGTGCTGGTCCACTGTCCCTCTGCAGCTCCAGGACCGTCCACTGACCTACAACCTGATTCTGGTGAGCAGACGTGAGGACAGTTGGTCCGCTCAAAGTTCAGATGGGACGTCATCTGTTTATTAAACCTTCAGCAGAAACCAGGAAAACCCAAAGTGTCTTTTTCATTTATCTGGTAAATTAAATCAGTTTGTGAATCTTGATTTGATGGGAAAACACACTTTACTCTGGACCAACTCTGTGGGATTTATCATAAGATCATATAAAACACATGTAAAGCTCCAACAAGTCCAAATGTGTCAACATCAAGATTGCAGTTTCAATAGCAACTGGTCACAAATCCTGTTGATTCTTCTGCAAGGACAGGAAACGTGCAGCTCCTCTGTGCACGAGGCCTCTGCTTCTGAAGGACACCTGGTTACCACTGAAGGATTTGGCTCAGGAGCAACGTTTCTACATGCAACAAACATCAAAAAAAGATGCAAACTGCAGACTTTGCCTTGTCTTCACGCGTGTTTCCTTGAGTTTAGAAGTAAATCCCTGTTTGGATGTTGGAAAGCAGCTTTAATAATACGTTTTAATAGACTGACGATCAACAGACTGTATGATGTTGGTGGATTTCTGCCCTTTTTGCTGTTGTAGGAATAAAACACTCAGTGAGAACAGTGTTTTGGTGTTTTATGTCAGTTCATTTAGGATTAAAACGTTATTTAAATTGTTGTAAAACAGGAAAAGAAAATGCAGTATGAAAAAACTCTAAATGGTGTCACTAATGTTCTGGGCGGGGCCAAAGTCTCCAAGCTCCGCCCCTTTCTGATCTGCCACCTGCAGACCAACAGATCCATGAACGTCTCTGTTTCCTGGTCTGAGCTGGAATCTGGATCAGAACTGGACTGATGGATGGATCTGATGCTGCTGCTGTTTTCTGTTACACCACTAATGTTAAGTTGGGGGTGTGAGGGGCTGTAATGAGAGAATAAATAAAGGGATGATGGGAAAAGAGCACAGGCATGCTAACAGTCCCGCCCACAACTCAGAGGTGAATTACGGATGAACTCGCTCTGCAGAAACTATGTCCAAAAATAGAAAACTCATCATTTAATTATGATGATGATGATTCAAAATGTGATCAGAGCGGGACTTCTTTGAATACTCTTTTTTGGACTAGTGGGTCCAATTAACACAACGACTTGGACTGTCACAAAACTGATGCTGAACATCTTTCCTGGTGGTGTCTCAAGAACAGGCAGACGGCTGGATCCAAATGCAGCAGAATTAGTAACTCAGCCAAAAGTCCACAAAGATAAATCAGAGTCAGGCAGGCAGGAGTCAACAACAGGCATCAGGGGAGAGACGGGGGTTATCAGAATCCAGGCGAGGGTCCTGAAGACTGGGGACAGGGGACTGAGGACTGGGTCCAGCTATAACGCTCAGTAATGCCGGTAGAGTGGGGAAAACAATACTTCTCACTGAGCGTAACTCAGTGCAGAGCTTAGGTAGACTGTAGTTGATTGAGTGAATGAGAGTCAGGTGTGCAGCATACAGGAAGTGCACACTGGGAATGCTGGGAGATGTAGTGTGGCTCCCGCTGGTGACAAGTGGGGCACAGAGTTGTGACTTCTGGCAGGATTCTTTTTAGGCATTGACCTTGTCAATAGATTGCATGAACACATTTTAGATGCTAAGATCTAATGAGAACACATCTTATCTGTCGCTTTACAGAAAAGACCAAAACGTTTTGGATTCAAAGGCTTTAAGGTTCAGGTTCAGGTTCAGGTTCACTTCTTCAGCCTCATGTTATTTTGGCTAAAGTGTGTCGATCATCTGTTCTAGTCAAAGTTTGGATCCTAACCTAACATTTCAGCAGTAAAGTCTGTAGCTTCTACTTTATTTAAACAAAATGATTCACAAAAAGCTTTTATTGCTGTGGACCAGTAGGTGACTTAGCAGTCTGTGAGCCCAATAACATGGGGCCCTCTGCAGCAGTTGTATTAAAAAATAAATAAATCGTTTCCTAGGCTAAAATGTTCAATAACTTCTTCCCTTTTTACAGCATCAATGTCAAGCATTTAAAAGCAGAAATCACATTAAATGTGAAAGAAATGTATTTTGTATACATTATTTTTACTCAGAAAAAAACGACATTTATTGAAAGTGATCATTCTCTAGTAGTAACAACTGATGGTCTTTTGTAAAAAAAAAAAAAAACTCACGTGAATAAAGAACTACACTGTCATCTGCTCATATAGAGCAGCATCTGTAAACAAAGAAAGTGACCATTTTCTGCCCCCCTTTGCCTTTCCTCTCCCTTTCTGACTTTCTTTTTCTTCCTTTGGGTTTCTCTGTTTCTGTTCCTCTTTCTCCTATTTTGTCTTCCAGCACTTTTAGAAGTTTGGGAACAAACGTCTGGATTTCTTTTGGCCTCTCCTCTTTTTACGGCTGCTCAGCTAACGACGCTTCATTTGACCTCTTTTATAAAATCGGGGTTGCCAGATAGAGTCGTGGTTTTCCAGCCCAGAATCGACCTAAGAACCGCCGTTTATTACATTATTGGCATGTGCTGAGTAAAAAAAAGTTACATGTCGGGGAGAGACAGCGACAATCATCTCACTTCACATGGGATTACATAATCTGCCATCTGAGGCAGACCTGACAGCCTGAAACTAAACAGGAAACACGCAAAAAACAGCGACAGATATTTGAATATTTAGGATTAAATTATGAAAAGATTAGAATCAAACAGATACATTGCATTAGTGGAACAGGATAGTTGACACATTAGTAGGCTGTACTTCTCATGACAGCAGTATGATGGCAGGTGAGGCACTGCTTCACCTGTCTCCCTTAGCGTATGTCTGAAAGTTCTTCAATAGGCCACTAGACCCAAACCCACCCAAATGATGAACACCTGCCCGAACCTGAAGGAATATTTGCCCACAAATTCAGAATAAAAACTGCAGCACTGCCTTGCAAGTCCCTCAACTTACTGTTGACTGGAATATTCCATTGCTGCTGAGAGACGGGGAGGACAAAACACTTTCCCATAATCAGCTTTAGGCCATTTCAGTGATTTTTAGGACAGAGTTAAATAATATTGTGTTTACATTGTATTGTAGACACTTTTATGAAGTGTTCAGCTCAGGGCCCCAGAGTGTTAGGGGCCCCAGAGTGTTAGGGGCCCCAGAGTGTTAGGGGCCCCAGAGTCTTAGGGGCCCCAGAGTGTTAGGGGCCCCAGAGTCTTAGGGGCCCCAGAGTGTTAGGGGCCCCAGGCAATCTCCTCCCTTTGTCTAACAGTTAGCCCGCCCCTGCTGCTGACCAAGGGTCTGTAATCAGAGACAAGACTAAAGGATCTGTTGTGACTTAGCTCAGCTCCTCTTTGAATTTGAACAAACCACAGTGACAAAAAAGTGTTACCAAAATATTGTTACTTGTATTTATTTCTCTGTAAATATGATGAATGGAAACATCAATCATGTGAAATGATTAGACTCCACATCCCCGGATGTAGGAACTCAGGTCCCTCCCTCTGCAGTGATCACGCCAAGCCACCCTAAAAGGAGACAAAGCAGTAATGATTGGTCTTCAACCTCAGACGGCCGCCCTGCTTCCATCTGCCACATGGTTGCGTCTCACCAGGCGGCTATGCCACTCGGATCCTGAACGATGCGTTTGGCACAGGTGATGGCTGTGCCCACCGAGTCAGACAGAAGCGCTGAGACCAACAAGAGAGGAGAAGAAAGGTTTCAGTTGTTTGGTTAACATATCTGGAAACAAATGATGACAAGAAGAACGCCTTTGATGAGTCCCAAATGGGAAAATGGCTGCAGAGATACACACTATGGTTAACGTTGCTCACTGTTGGGCTTCTGCTTAGTCTCTTTCTATTTCTTTTTGTCTCTAAAGAGCTTATTAAAGTAAAGGCATATTTTTATAGAATATCTAATAATAGCCATAATAATAATGAATGAAACACAGATGGACCATTTACAATGACTCAAAAATCAACTATGTTTAATAAAAAATTTAAACCCCAAAGTAGAAACAAACTGACTAAAGAAATGTTGTTTTTCAGAACAAGCTGAGATGAGTTTGGACTCCTGCAGCAGACTGGCGACCTGTCCAGGATACCCCCAGCCTTTGCCCATGAGTGGCCGGGATAGGCTCCGGCAGCCCCGGGACCCCGAAAGGGACAAACGGGTTGAAAAGATGAATGAATGAGTCATTGCTATATACTGGGACAGTCCTCTACCACCGTCCTTGCTGTAGGACCCCATGTCCCATCCACCCATTCACACACTGATGGCCAGAGGCATCGTGGGGCTCAGTCTCTAGCCCAAGGGCACTTCGACACAAGGCGGAAATTGAACCTGTGATCAATTTCCACCCTACCTCAGTGCCACAGGTGTGTGATTGGAGTGAGCTTGCAGTGAGCAGCGGCTCCTGATGGTGCTGAGGTGAACGGGGGGCACAGGTGAAGACATGAAGGGGAGTCAGTCAGACATGGAGGACAGTGGTCTGGACGGTGTAAAGGAGAATTCTGAACTGAATTTAGGAGGAACAGGATGACCGCAGAGTTTTTAGGATGGAACGATGTGGAGAGAAGACGATGTATTTGAATGAATGCAGACAGCAGAGTTCTGGACCAGCACGATAGAAAAAAGAGTGGCAGGTCAACGGGAGTTGTTAATGTTTGTTCTTTCTTTCCCAGTTCAGCATCAGGCTTGAGATCAAAGTCATTGTGGAAACATTTGACGTTCATCATATGCTCAAAGATGGTTTAAGCTGGATGTTTCCACGGCTGTGAAAGGGTTACTCTGCCTGTCAAAGCCTCTTCTGTTCCTTTCATTTCCGTCTCAAACCCAACAAGCCAACATGTAAATGTGTCTGCTAGAGATGCTAACTTTTCCTAACTGTGTCAACTTCAGAAGAAAATAATAACGTGTTTTTCAGTCCGTTACTCACCACTGCAAGAAATGTTGCACCCGTTGACTTTTCGGGCTCGTCCATCGTCACACCACCAATAGCTGTTGATCTGAAAGATGCCATAATCAGTGGACCCGTCCCTGTTGTGGTTGATGGCATTGGTGTTGAATCTAGACTCATGTTGTGTCAGGCAGACCCCTGCAGAAACATACCCCCCCCCCAAAAAAAAGCACAGGTCTTTGGACTGAACTGGCAAATTCATGAATACAGTAAAGCCTTAAAGAAAAAACGCTTTACTTTACTCTATACACAAAAATCCTGTCGCACACGCTAATGAGGCTGACTTCAAAAATCAGCATCAATCTCATCAGCAATTTCTGTCCATCATGTTGGATTCTATGATTAGTCACTGGAACTTTCATAAATCTGGAGTTTTTTAACTGAATCTTTACTATTTACTACAACTCTATGCTGATAAAACCTTATTTAAGCAGTCTAAATACAAATACATAGGATTGAAACAGGATTTCTCTCTAAAGTGGAGATCATATATAATATATAAGTCAGTGTTAGACGTCTGTTGTATCAAGTTGACATGAACAAACAAAATGTGGTTGGGGGGTGGGGGGTAATCCAGTGCTTCATTGCCAACTCTACATATGATTTAATGGTTTGGCATCAGTTTGAAACACCAAAGAGGATTTATCATCCAGAGGAGCCAGTTGAGGCGTCCAGGAGGCATCCAGTCCGGATGCCTCCTGGACGCCTCCCTGAGGAGGTGTTCCGGGCATGTCCCACTGGGCGGTCGCCCCAGGGAAGACCCAGGACACGCTGGGGAGACTATATCTGTCAGCTGACCTGGGAAGGGCTCAGGGTCCCCCCAGAGGAGCTGGAGGAAGTGGGAGGGAAGTCTGGGCATCTTTGCTTAGACTGCTGCCCCCACGACCCGGAAAAGTGGGAAAAGATGGATAGATGGAAGCTGTTGTATATTATCAAACAAAAAGCATTAGGCAAGAAAGACTGAATATAATTTCTGAAATAATGTCCGACTTTCTGTTGAGGGTACACCAAAGCTCTAACCTTGCAACCCCCTCTCTGACATGCAGTGATTGCTGGGACTTCCACTAGAGTTGTGTTTGTGCAGGGGTCCGTACTCACAGTTGGCCAGGCTCACGCCGCGATACCCATCCATTCCCTGAGCCTTCAGCAGGCGGGCCCACTCACAGCGCTCAAACACTTTGGCGGTGGCGCCGGCGACCAACAGCAAAAGCACAAGGCTCTTCATCTTCTGCTCTGGCTTCAGCTGAAAGTCGGTTCTGCCTGATTCTGATGGACAGAAGACGGAGCTGCTTTTATGGACATCCCACTGGCTGTTTTCCAGAGTCAACATTAAAGTAGACTGACTCCAGTCTCACATTTGACATACTTTGACTGTTTCATGATCGCAACATAAACAGTAAAGTCCACTTTTTGGTCTGGGGGGCAGTTCTAGAAATGTGGGTGTTGCAAAAGGAAAAAAACAAACAAAAAGAGAAGCTGCTTTAAAATAAAACACAGCTTTCATTATAATGTTTATAATTTCTTAGATTGAATTCAACTCAAAGTTTTAATTTTTGGCCCTACATGTCCAAGGTGCAGTTAAAATGGGTGGGTGGGGCACTAAGAGGACCAAGCACCCCCCCAACCAAGAGCCCCTACATGTTCAGGGTGCAAATAAAACTCAGAGGGTAGGGGTTCAGATCCATTCTGCAACCATGGAGGGGAGGGGGATCACTGCCAAGTAGCTCCTTCCCCCGAGGTGCATCGCAGGCTGACCCCCCCCAATAAGTGGTCCCATGAGGAAGGAGGGTGGTTGGGGACAGCTGCTTGACTGATCTCCGACTGAAGCAACCATAACCCAGCCCCTCCCAGCGTTGGGCCCAAGTATCCCCAGTATCGAAGAGCCACCCCCCAGGCCCCACATCCCCCACCCCACACAAAGAGAGAGGAGCCAATAATGAGCTGATCTAAGGGGCAAGCCCAGGCCCCGCCCCCATGCCCCACCCCTGGGAGATCTCCAGTCAGGCACAGACGGGACTGAAGCAGCGACCAGTTAGGGCCGCTGCCAACCCTCCTAACCTCCAAGGTCAAGTACCGAATGTGGACAACCCCCCCCCAGAGAGCCCCCCCAGGACCAGCAGGAATTGACAGCAATCTATGAAAATCAAAGTCCTGTCATCTTTTGATCCAAAGCGTTCCCGGTGTTGTTAGTTGTTGTTAGTCATCAGTTCAAACAAATTTAGCAGATTTTCATTTGTTTAACAATTAAGAGCATATTACTGTACATTACTGTATATTACTGTACATTACTGTATATTACTGTACATTTTCACACATTACAGTAAAATACTGTACATTACTGTAAATTACCGTACATTGCTGTACATTGTAGTATAATACTGTATATTACTGTACATTACCACACATTACCGTACATTACTCTACAATACCACACATTATTGTAAATTACAGTATAATACTGAATATATATGTATAAAATCTCATTTCTACTTCCAGGTACAGATCTCGGCTTTACAACAGAATTGATTTTTTCCACTTAGAGTCGATCTTTACATCCAAATAAGTCCCATGGGAGTTTACCATGTTTGTTTAAAGAACCAGATCAGCAGGGAGGAACACAGAGCTGTCACCTAAACCTCATTTCAAGTTTATCCCTGATTTATGTCCAAAAGATATGTTTAACTCATTCTAATAAATGTGAATCAATTTTAATATAACTGATTTTTTGTGATTACAACTACAGTATTTGTACTAAAAATGACAACAGTTTGTGTAAATGTAGAAGATCACAGTGAGCATTTCATTGTGAATAAACTCTAATATTTCATATGAATCCAGATTTAATGTTGATCAATTTAGATTTTCCAGACAGACTTTTTCTTAATGTTATTTCTAGTCTTCAAATGTGGAATTCAGTCATTTTGGTTCAAATGTATTCAGAGGTGTTTGTGTTCTTTGGGAAGAAAACATCACTGCAGTAAAAATGTTCATTCAAATGTTCATTTGCATTTCAGCTTATTGAAATATTTCAAGAACGGAGGCCGAAAGGTCACCAAACCTGACCCCCTGCAAAACGTTTGGACACCAAAACAAAAAAAAAACCCCTCCATGGTAGTCAGTATTTAAAATCAGAAAACACACAAAAAGACTGTAATGAATCCAAGAATCTGTGCTAATGCTCCAGAAAAAACATCCTCAACGTCTCAGGAAGAAGTGAAGAATCTGTTGACTTTGAATGGTTCAAATGTACGTTTGGTGATAAATTATGGAATAAACTAGTCCATGTTGAAAAAACCTGCTTTTGCTGAAATTGGCAAAAACATTCAGGCAGAGGAAGGTGTTAATGTGAAGAAGACGAAATAAACAGCGAGCACAGGAATAAAAACACAGATGACAGACTGAAGAAAAATAGATGGCAGCGAGAATGAAAGGAGGCGGAGTCATGGAGTGAGGGAGCAGAAAGAGAGGGCAGGCTGTTAATTCCAGGCTTGGTATCTCTGAAGCAGCAGAGCCTCCAGGGTCAGCAGGTCATGTGAGCTTCTGTCAAAGCCAATAGACAGGCTGACCCTGGCTAACATCATGATGGGGGTGTGAGGGGTTGCCTTATACTCTTGTCCTGCACCAATTAAATCCCGGCTTAGGCGGATGTCTCTCCTGCATTACACAGTTACAGTGTCTTTGTTTCAGAGCCCAGGCTGCGCGTGGAGGTGAGCCGAACTAGATTCAGCTGGTGCTCTTACCCACCCGCACAAACTCAGGCTCCCTCCCCCCCGAAAAGGTGACGTTCCATGTCCTGAAAGTCAGGGTCCATGACCAGAGCCACCGAGGCACACGCCTTCTGCTGCTATCCCCCAACCACGTAGCACCAGCCCCTCCTGAGCTCTCCCACAGGTGGTGGGCCCACAGGAGAGGGACCCCATGTCAGCCCCTTGGGAGGAGAGATCTCCTCTGGTTTTAAAGCGGATTTTTGGAACGCTTAAAGGATTTTGGTTGGAAGACCTCAGGGACCAAAGAGGATGGGGTCAAAGGTCAGACATGCACGTTGGAGCTTGACCATGCAAGGCTCTGAAAACTAATGTAACGGTGACAACAGAGGAATGATGCGTTCACTGGTTCCTGTTGAAAGCCTCGCTGCAGAGCTTTGGACGAGCTGAAGACGGTTTAGGAACGTTGGTTAAAACGGGTAGAAAGGGTGGTGGTTCACGGAGGGGCACAAACACAATATCAATCAAAATACTTTGAAATCAAGTACGTATTAGCTCAGATTTGCTACTTTTCTGTCATATCTGTTTGATCCATATATAATAAACTATGACAGACGTAAAAAGTCAATCTAATGAGAAACGTTTGTCATGTGGGACGGCAGCTCTCCTGTTATTTCTGAATCACATATGAAGGAACAAATTCAGTCCCAACTTTAGGGAATAAGACAGGAGCTGGAGAAGCAGCTTCCTCTTTCCATAGTGCCGCTGTCCCAGTCAAGTCATCTACTTAGAATTACAAAGACCCGCTTGGTTAATAAGTTAATTAAAACATCAATTAGACGTCTGACCCTCATTTTCTGCTCTTCATCGTGCAGCTGAAGGCTCACAACAGCAGGCAGTGAGGGAGTCTGAGCATTATTCAGACCAAAGAGTCTGTGTCTCTGTCTGAACGCAGGAAATCAAAGCTGTTATTACCTCCAGACTGCTGAGGCAGTCCTGACAAAAATGGAGAAAAGATGAAAGTATTCAAGCATGTGCTGGAAGACCTGCAGTCCTTCAGTCTGCAGGTGGGCGTGTCAAACCTCCAGCGCTCAAACAATAAATCAGGAGAGCCCCGGGTTTCTTTATGCACATCTCGTCTTCCTCAAGCAGAGTCATCCTCGTGGATTTTAGAGAAAGAAATGCATATTTAAGAAACACAAATTGGACTAAAAGCCTCCTGTTTGTTACATGTGGAAGAAAGAAGAACACGGACGGCCCATGGTGGGAAATAAATGATGTGTTCTCACAAATGAAAGAGTTCATGAACTTGTTCCAGTCAGATCTTTAGAATGCCAAAGAAAATGAGATTCAGTCTTTGTAATTCAAAGAATTACCTACAGCTTGGAGGTCTTTACACAGAAGACAAATGAATGATGACACCCCCCAGGCAAACCCTGGTCCTCAGAACTGGACTGATGTGGTTCTGCTTTTTAGGGCCGTGTGAGAACCTGAGCAGCAGAGTTCAGACTCAGCTGCAGTTTCCTGATGGATGTTTGCCCGGTTGGAGTCTGTGAATGCCTGGCGGGCGGCTGTTCTCTATCTGCTACCGTGTGGGTGTTGGGGGGTGGGGGTGGGGGGGTCCTGGCTGCTGCTGCGGCGGGGGTCTTGGTGTGGGGGTGACTGGACACTCTCCCTCCCATCATCCACTTTAGAAGAGCAGAAACACGCGAGCACAGGTGTTAGTTCACCTTTGCTCAGCTTGACTGAATGAAATGTGTCACATGTGTTGGTCTGAATGCATAGGTGTGTGTGTGAACATCAGTTGTGTTGTGTATATGTTGACATGTTTGTGTGTGAACATTTTTGGAGCCAACAGGTGTGTTTATAACATTTGAGTGTGTGGACAGGCTCCGCCCCTGTAGACCTGTATCACGTCTGAACCTCACTGTAGTGATTATAACCATCCAGAGAGTTGTTGCTTTGTGCTGCCTTCATGGTTCTACCCACCCCCCCTTCTATAATCATCATCCCCCCCCCCAACATCCCTCTCTTCTTTTCCCTCCTTTTCTTTTGAATAAAGTTTGTCCTGGATTCCAAAAGGGGTTTATTCAGACATTCATCTGGTTTGTCTGAAGATTCATAACCCCTGTTGTTAAAGTAAAACATGTCCAACACCAGAGGCCTTCAGCTCTCATCTGTCTGCTCTGCTGTTCAAGATTCAGATTCAAGATTCAAGTTTTACTGCCGTTTGCACATGCGGTACATTGGAATTTTTCTTTGGCATCTCTCATGTCAGGGTAAGTTAAAAAGAAAAAAAGTTTGAAGAAGAAATAATAAAGAAATAAAAATAAATAGAATAAAGTTAAAAGTCAAAATTAGACAACAAATTTACATGGTGTATAAAAAAATATAAATATCAGTAAAATATGATAATGAATATTGCAGCGACCCAGTCTGTACAGAAGAATTATTGCACATATTATTGTTTATTGCACTTAGTAATTCAGTCCAGTCTTCCCTCTCTGATGTCCTTTGCCAGAATTCTGATTGCTGTTGGGAAGAAGCTGTCGTGGAAGCGTGTGGTGTGGTGTGTGTCCACACACACAGTCCACACACTGGATCAGTCCATGAGCAGGGTGGTGTCTGTCTCTGATGATCTTAGTCACTCTCCTCCTCCAGCGCTGTTGACAGGACAAGTTTAAAAAAAACACCCAAAAAGTTAACCAGGGATGAATTTGCTGTAATTAATCATCCTTTATTTATTACTTTCCATTTTGATTGAAAGTCCAACTTTGTGACATTTTTTATGATATTAAATCCACAATTTAATACCTTATTATCATAATCAGTGGACATTTTCCTGCATTTTTACTCTTTGGGATTTCAGTGAAGTAAAATAAAAGCAAATGTCTTCCTGAAACGTTTTAAAGAATCGAATTGTTTTAAATGGCCTATTGATAAAACATTCTAGACTAAATGAAATATCACCTGTGATTACTCCAGAAACTGTTTGGTGATTTCCTAATTTAATGCATCACCAACAGTAAAAATCCTCCCCAAAACCTTAGAAAAACAAATGATCGACTGCTTATTCTCACAAAAAGCAGCGCTGTTTTCCTCCCTTCATGTCTCTGCTTTGTGTCAGCACTAAACCGTCAGACAAACGTGAAATACATTCACTATTAACTGAGGACATGTAATAGAGAGACAATCTAATACAAAATAATAAAGCATTATCAGCAGGCTGCTCAGTGGTTAGCACTCTTGCCTCCAAGCAAGAACATCCCTGGTTCAAGTCCCGGTTGGGGACCTGAACCAGAACACCAATGGGGGCCTTTCTGCGTGGAGTTAGCATGTTTTCCTGGGCATGCGTGGGGTTTCTCCTCCCACCATCCAGTAACATGTTTATAGGTTCACTGGTTACTCCACATTGCCTCTAGGTGTGCATGTGAGTGTGCATGGGTGTGTGCTTGTGGCCTGAGACGGACTGGTGACCTGTCCAGGACGTCCCCTGCCTTCATCCACCAGTGGCTGGGATAGGCTCCAGCAGCCTGTGACCCCAAAAGGGAACAAACGGTTCCGAAGATGAATGAATGAAAACATTATTAGATACGCTGAGTTCACTAAAAGCATGAATTTAAGTTTACAGGGTTCTGAAATCTGCCATGAGGCTGCTTCCCCTCTCAGCCTGCCCTGTAACTGGACTAGAAATACGCAAAATACACAGATTTGAAGGAAAATGAGGGTCTAAATGATACATTAAAGTTCCATTTATAGACAGATTTGCTGACATATTTATTCAATTATTATTTTCTTATCATGCTGAGGACGATGGCATGTGTGGTACTGTCTCACCGACCGCACCTCCCTGGTCAAAAAGCATTTTGATGAAGAATAAAATCTGCCAAACCTGTTAGGATCCTGATCCCCTCCCACTCCTACCTGGGAGGGTCTCCACACCTGCTACCCATTACCTCATCAGAACCAAAACTGTCCAATTGGGCAGGAAACTGCTGGGGAACCGCAAAGCAGATCTGCCCTCCCCTTGAGAGGCAGTTGTTCCTCTGGACGCCCCTCTGCGGGCCTGGACGTCCCTCTAGACCCGTGTGGCTCAACCCCCGCATGGGTCCGTGTGAATAAGGCTGGAACCTAAACTGTCAAGAGTGGAAATGAACATTTTGGGTTATTGTTTGTCATCTTAACAATGTGAAGCCTTTTTTTTTTTTTAAACTACAGATTCTGTCACAGTGATCGTGGCAAGAAAATAATCTATTTTCAATTGGAGTGACACTTTGGAGACATAGAGTCTATGGTTTAGTGAAACTCAGAATAAAAAAACACAATAAAGCTTTAGGTGAGAAAATCTTTATAAACTTCTTACACTTGAGAAAATCCACTCCTGAATATCCCGAGGTGAATGTACATGTGTGTGTGTCCATGTGTGTGTGTCCATGTGTGTGTCCATGTGTATACATGTGTGTAGGTGTGTGTGTGCACAGACCAGTGTCTTGGTCAGTGTGTGTAAATCAGTCAAACACTGATGTTGAATCTCACTCTTCCTCCTTCTCTCTGATGTTTTCTGCTTTCCTCGTCTTTGGCTGTGAATGTGAAGCCGGCTGCTCCTCTGTAGGAAACAGACTGATGAGCAGCAGCTGTGACTGTGGGAAAGAGTCAGAGTGCAGGTCCTGCAGGTCCTCACTGTCCCTCCCGCTGTGCACCTCTGGCTTTGAGACCCCCCTCCTCTACACTAAAGACTGCTGTCTCATGAGGTGAAGGCGTCCTCCCTGTAACTTTCTCCTCTTGGTCTAACTAACTCTTTCATCTGGATGTGGGAAACTCACAGCATCAGCGTTGTTCATCTGTTTATTCCTTCTTGTCTGTATGATGTTCAAAGCTTGACAGAGAGCCATTTTGTGTCGAAATAATCCCTTTATGTCATATACTTGTGTGATATTTTAACAAAACCAGCGGGGGGGGTGTCAAACTTGATCGCTCGGGCCGAACAGGAGAAACCTTTATTAAATACTCAACTTTAACATAAAGATGGATAAAAATAGAAAATATTCCGGAGTAAGTCAACGTAATCGTTAAATAACTTATATTTTCTCTCTAGAAAAATCATACAAGTTAGAATTAAAGTAAATGTCATGATCGGCTGTGACAAGAACAGGAAAATGATGGGCCTGGTATGATTCCTGGGGGGTGGGCTGTGACTTTGACACATGTTCCTCACCCCGGGCTCCCACTGCCTCCAGAGCGATGCAGCCACGGCAGAGGACTCACGCTGGCTACAGATGGCTGCAGGTCTGCTGCACAGACTCTGTCCTTGTTGTCGTTATCCGTGCATGTAGTGTCATAAAGAATGGGGGGGTCCTCTGTGATCAGCTTCTCATCATCCATGGGGTTTAATGACCCATATGACACTATGACCTCACACTTTGTCAGCAGAAATGACGTCACGTTTACTCCACGGTGAAAACAGCGAGTACAGCGGAAAATGGGTTTCATGTAGAAAAATGCGCCAGATGAGCTCAACACTCGTCTGCATGATTTCTGGTTCAGGTCGTTCGATTTGCCCCAACTTCACGGAAAAGTGCTCTGGCCTGAATTTGAAGCCACTGAAACAGATTCGGAGCGCCGGAGAGGCCGGATCTGACTGGATGCAGCGTGAACCCGGGGTTAGAGAGAAAACTTGGATTTCTCACCACTGCAGGTCCTGATCAGAATGACTTGAATCCAAAACCTCTGACTATATCATGGCTCTACGATCCAGCTGACCAAGAAAAGCTAAAACTGGAGAATTGTCTCAACAGATTCTCATCTGAAGCATTTTGGAGCTTCAGATAAAGATCTATAATGTGATCTATAAACATGTGCATTTGGAATGAGAAAAAACCAGCAGTGACAGTTAGGATCTGAAACTCTACAGACTGCGTGTTAAAACACAAAGGGCTGTTTATGCAATGCTAACATTACTGCTGAGTGAAAACTGGATGCATCAGCTCAGACTGAGCAACACAAGTTACCAGCGTGGTTATGAAAGTAACCTGAAAAAATGTGCTGTACATTTAGGCTAAGAGTGAAACATGCCGCAATGTTTAACAGCTGAGAAGAAATGATTCCACAGAGACGGCGACGCCCCACGACCTCCTGACCTCTCAGCGCTGCCATTAAAGATGCATGAAAACGCACTTGTTTAAGTCAAGCATCATCCTGTCTGTGGCAGCCATGCATGTCAGGCATCACAAAGAGAAGACGTGAAATGAAGCTCACCATTGCTGGAAGTCAAAAACCCTTCGATTGTGTTATTATCTAATGACCAGACAGTGAGAACACCGCACAACTACAGGTCCTGAATAAAAACCCTTCAGCTGTTTGGACTGCGTTTTTAAACCTTTGTTTGGTGAAAATGAAAGAATATCAGAGGCATCACCAAATGCCATCCTGACCAGGATGAACAAAGTGGACCCCTCAGTGTCATGAATACAGAGGATTATTCAAATCAGGACACCTCAATGCTGCTGCACACAGATGAAATCCCTGTTGGTGGAGGAAGAAAGCAGAACTGTTTTCCCTCCAATTATTCTGCTTATTGCTTTCCCCACCTCCTCTTCCACGGCGTGAAAGGTTGTCTCTCTTCTCCAAACATACCGTGAGGCGGCACCAACATCCGTGTTCATTACACAGAAGACCGGCTCGGACGTGTCGACGGGATGAAAGCGAGGATGATTTACACGAATCAGGAGGAGCAGCGCCTAATGAGAACCGCGTTAACACCATGTTCTTCCTTTTACCAGGGACTTCTTTCAGCATTTTCCACCTTTCTTCTTTCAGCATTTATCCTTGTCTCCCCCCCAATTTCAGAGTGTCTTCTGGCATTATCCGTCTTCTCCCTCACACCCCCACCCTCATCCCATAATCGTTCTTTCTGATCTTGCTGCTCTTTTCTGGCTGCATCCCTCCCCCTCTGGTAGTGGAGAAGGGAACAGGCGGTTATTGCTTATTGAGGACGTCACATTTCACAGTTGTGTCTCTCTTCATGGCATTCACAACCGTGGGATGAAACGCGTCACTCTCAGTGCCATTGGCAGTCATGGGGGGCACACAGGGTGTTCTTTGGAGATGGGACTTCACACACATGTGGATGGGGGGCCATGAGCAACTATGTGGCAGAGTGGGGATTGGATGCAGGAGGCTGACAGTGGAGATGGGGATCCTTCAGGAGGCCAAACGGTTTTTCTTTGGGACATGAAGTTAGTCGGTTTTAATTCAACACGAATAGTTAAGTGGGAGCTAGAGATACTAAAGAAAATGTAAACCACTGATTCATGTCATAGACACAATGGACTGTTGCTGAAAGGACTCCAAAAAATGACTAAAACATTGGAGCTCCAGGTAAAATTTGACATTTTACTCTATGAAAATCACACGCCTGCCTGACATGTTTTCACTTATTATCTCTTTGAAGTAGAAATAACTCTTCCTCCCTCACTTCAGTCATTATCACCAGAGTTATTTTCAGCTGCTGGCATGTAAATCCTAATGACTGCTGATTGGCATTGAGATCTTCTCCCCTTGTTTGATAGCTCCACCAGGGCTGGTTGGATCAGTTAACCCTTAGTAACCCTTGGTAAGGTTTGTGGAACCATTTTTTCACCCAGTCTTGTTTGGTCGTACTAGTTACCAAATTAAGTGGACCAAAAGCTGTAATTTCCATCACATGTATGTGCAAAACTTTATCAAAATTCTAGAAATGTCGAAAAAAAAAAACACAATTGAACAATGAAATCCTAATTATACCAATAAACACAAACAGACTCACATGATCAGTCATTCAGAAACAGTGATGGATGTGAATAATCCTTTGATTGACAGCAGATACATTCACACTTCTGCCACGGTGCTAGCGCTCATCGTCATCCATCAAAGGAGACGTCGGCGTCTTCTTCAGTGAGCTCCTCACACTTGGGAGGGTCTATGGATGAAGCCATTCTGGGAAATGGTGGTTGGTGATTTTCCAGCTGTGGATCAACAGTTCCTCATGACACGCTCAACCTTTGATGATCTGTGTGACGCTGTGGGACCTCTGGTGGCGCCGCTGTGCAGCGTTCAAGACCGCCACTTCCTACCAAGAAGCTCATCGCCATCCGGTTGTTGGTCACATGGTTTAATTTGAAAAGTGTTTCCATTGCAGTTTAGCCAAATGTATCAACTTGGCTACCCCTCAAAAACCACCTCCTCCAAGCACAGAAACTTTTTTTAGATAAATGCAAGTTTTTTCAAAATTTCCATCAAACGTATTTAGTAACGCAAATCGAATTTGCGCAGTTTCATAGTCAATGGAGACGCAGCTAATGAAAAACATGTATTTATTATCCAGTTTTAAAGGTATTTCTTCTACTGTTCTCAACTTCAGCTGTCAATGTTTTTTGACAATACTCTACATTATTTTGTGACTTGATAGTAGAATGACCACAATCACAACATTTAAATTAAAGGGAAAAAACAAAACTAAGCCAGAAAGAATAAATAACATCTAGTGTCAATCAAGCAGCTGCATCTGAATGAAGTTTCACATGTGTGTTCACGTGTTCCACTTTTTACAGAACCAATGGAACTGCTGTGTGTTCACATCTAGACGTGTACGTGACCTAATGCAGGGGCTTCCAACTTGTGGACTGCAGGCCAATTACAATTACGTTTATGTGGCCCCCACCTTGATAAATAAAGTATTTTAGTACAACCTGTGCGGGGAGGGGGGCCTTTGGAGGGGGAGGGGGCTTCTCTGTGTCAAACACAGTTAGTAAAATGTGGGACCATGTCCCCCCATTTTGGTTTGAATGTGATTTTTCATCTTGTGCAGAAGCCTCGTGACAAAGTTTGACCATTTTCCTTGGTACAAACACAAAATCCCACACAGTGTTTCTTCTTTTGTAAGGAGGAGTCCAGATGATTTCAGGCTGTAAAACTCCTCAGAACACACTTTTCTCTGACAGACGTGAACATTTTCACACGTTTGTCTCTTATTTAAAGTTTAAACCATCATAGCCTAAGGCTGGGCACTAATAACACGACAGACTGAGTACGTTTGGAGAGTGGAAGGTCCAGAAGGTGACAGCAGATGTAACCCTAATGACCCTTTGACTTTGTTAAACCCCAAACAATCCCAGCAAATAGTGAGGAAACAAAAACCGCTTTACTATATAATGTAAAGGGTGTTTTTGATTCATAATAATCAGCAATTACCTCCACTCACCAGTAATTACCCTGACATTTGAGTTGAATAAGCTCACCTGCTCACAGCCTCTAGAGTCTGTCAGTAGTTTTTATGGGTAGTACAGGAAAATATATGGTTTCAATACTGTATTATACAATAATAAAATAAAATAAAAGTAAAATCATATGACAAATAACTTTTCATCTTAATTACTCCGTAGGAAGTTTACAGTCTTAGGAGCTGCAGTATTAGAGTTTTGTCTTGATGGTGTGTCTTCCATGTCCTGGTTCAGAGGTTAGTCATCACCTCAATGCTTTCATCTTCTGTTTTATGACTTTAGCATTTTTTCTTAGCAAAATAACAAACAAATAACAAAATGGCATAAATTACTTTGGAATAAATTCAGTCTTTTTGAGCTTTAATGTCTTTGACATTGCTACTGTAAAATTATTACACTGTAGTGCAACCATGTTATGTGATCATGTTCACAAAACAAAAGAAAGTATTTGCAGTCTTAAACATATTTATTATAAAAACACAGAAAAAAGAAAATGGCAATGATCAAAAAGGAAATAAATGCTGGAATGTTAATGGAACGTCACCTCTCTGGGAGGGAAGGAGCCTGAGGTTGAGTGGGAGGTGTAGATATAGCTGGACTCACCTCCACACAGCCTGGGGGCTAAAACTCAGTCTCTCAGAGGGGTCAGACGCTACCATTCTGGAGTTGCTAATGGTGAGAGGTGGGTCGGTGTGGGCTTACTTGTGTTGGAGTTCACCCTGGTGGATAAAAAGGTAACGTCCCTTTGCCTTCGGGTGGGGGTCAGGTCTCTGACTGGTTTTGGCTTACCAGTCGAACAGCAGCCTGTAGTACCCGACCTTCTTGGTGTCTCTCGAAGGAGTACTGAAGAGCCCCAGTGGGGGGCTCCATTGTCCATCTGGGGGACCAGTGACACCTGGAGAGGAGTGATTGATAGGTATGGCCTCCCTGATCTGAGCCCGAGCAGTGTTCTGTGGTTAGACTTCTGTGCTCGTCATAGTTTGTCCAAAATGAACATGTGCTTGAGCACAAGGGGGTCCACCAATAAAGTTGGCATCAGGACACCCTAGGCAGGAGATAAATGATTGAATTTGTAGTCGTTTCAGGAAACCTTGGGCTGTGTGTCTTGGACACTCGGGTAAAGAAAGGAGCACAGGTGTTTGCTGTTCACTACCTGGTGGGGATTTGGATTTGCTGGCTGGGAAGGAGGCTGGAAAGATTCAGGAGACCAAAAGGTACTGTGAGACCTGCTGGGAACATCCGGTTGAGCCCTCCGTCAGGGTCAGTTAACTTCCACATCTGGGAGAGCTTCAAACAGGTACCGATGGATGGATGCTGAGGACATTGAGTTAGGGGAGTCCGAGGAGTCTTACGGACCGGAGCAGGAGCTTGGTTGGCATAGTCAGATCTGTTCCCGGTGCCCATTGTGCACGTTGTGGCCGTTGTGCATGACATGGTTCTGTTTAACCAGTTTGTTTATTGGCCAGAAGTCTGACCTACTTTCTGAAACGATAAACTGGGAATAAAACACAGATTTTTTAGAAGCAAACCTGGAAAAAACTTCCAATAATGGATTCAAGGTTTCTTGTCACCGTCCCACTTATACCAACAAAATCAGAGATTTGAATGGATTTCCTGATCCCACACCTGAATCATTGTTCTCTGACATCTTTAATGGATAGCACTGGCATTCGTGGACCTCAGGCTGCCTCTGTGGTTAAGCCGTTGATGCCGTGAGGGTGTGCTGTTTTGTGTGGACCACAGATTGATCACACCTGTCATAGCAGGATTGCTGCAGACTGCTGAACACAGGCTGCTAATTGATAAAGCTCCTCTGGGCCTCATTCACTCTAGCAGCACTTGGAGTCGACAGGAAAACTCCGGAAAAAACTAACGTAAAAGGAAGGAGAGCCCAATGACACTTAGTGCGCACGGACAGAAAATATGTTATGGTGTTTTACTGTCATTATAAATAAACAGTGTGACTGCAGGATGCAGTCTGATAAAAATGACGTATAAAGAGAAAAACATTAAAATCATATAGAGTGTTCATACTGAAAAAAACCTTTCCTGTTAAAATGTCTACACAAAAGTTATTCCACAGAACAACTGTGGAAAAGTGCCAGCAGGATGGCACTAAAATATGTGTCAGTGCACGCCATCAGCAGGAGTCAAAGCTCTACCCAAAGATGAGCATGAACAGGAACACAGGCACAGGTCTAACCAACAGCTTGGGAGGAAACCGTCATCGTGAGAAAGACTCGAAACACCAGAGGAATAACTAACAGTGATGCATCCATCACAGAGACAGACTCCGCCCCCACAAACGTCAGCATGGTCACTGCTGTACGCTGCAGTCTGTAATGCTGCTTTCACCGTAGAAACGTTTCACACCAGTGACAGTGTTTTTCTGTGTTACCCTAACATTCATGCACCCACCGTGATCGCTTTGAGTTTAGGATTTACAGCTCTCTGTTGAAGTTTGAAAGTGTTCAGTTCAACAGTTCAATCTCCAGATGTATGCAGAGTTATCTTCTGTGGAGCAGGGTGGAGGGAAATGTCAGGAGGCCTGTTTCCCAGAACTCCCATTGAAAGCCAAGCGTGTCTGCCCTTCCAGCTTCATCTGTCTCCTGGTTTTTTTATGGGGCAAGTGACAATATTTGGTTCCATTTTATTTATATAGCCCAAAATCACAACAGTCGTCTCGATGGGCTGTGCGGATAAATGTAGGGTAAAACATAAGATAAAAAGGAACATGAATACATACAATTCAATAGAAACATTCTAAACTGAAGTAACTAAACTGGAGCCCTTGATAATTTACCCAAACTCTACAATTGACCTGTGTCGCAGTGAGGTCACCAACCTTTTGACCTTCACATTTGGCCTTCTTCAGCACAGACCTCACACAGTAGCTATGGCGTCCAGTCATGAGACAGTCCTGAAGTTCTTTGGATTTTGTTCCCTCAGAGTCAAAAAGGTTTCATACTTTATCCAGGCTCACTCTACATTTCTTTTTAAACTAATTGTAAAGATGATGAAGCTGAAACATTTCACATTTGAATAGTTGTGCTCACATATGTGTTGATTTTGGAGGACCTGTTAAAATAAGTGATGGCAGCAACAGAAAATGCAGGCACCATGTTTGATGATTGATTGATTGTTCATTTAGTTAATATTACTCTGTTATTGCTTTCTTGGTTTAATTGATTTGATTGTTTTTGTTCCTTTATTGTATCATATTGTTCAATGATTTTATGTTTAGCATCGTGGTTGCCTCTGCTTTTACAAGTGCTCTACAAATAATACATTGATTGATCGATTGATCGATTATATACATGGTTCACCTAAAAATCGGAGTTCATAAAGAGTCACACTTTTAGACATGTAATACATCCTTCCACAAATGAAATACAAATGAGGATATTGTGTTTTAATGTTTTTGTGATGGGATTCATTGATTATTTTAACCAACATTTAGAAATATTGTTGCTATATTTGGGAAAGTTGTGACCCTTTTATTAACTGTTTTACGGCGTGAAATATTTTATGCCAAAATGGCAAACAGTGTTGTCGTGCCCGCCCACCCTGGCATTAATGATGAAGATGATGATGATGATGATGTGGTAGACCCAAAATTGATCCCAGCTCCCCACTACCAGGACATTCTATCAATAAGTGACACTGACCCGTCTCCAAGGAAACGGCTCCAATATGGTGGAGAAAATCCAAGAAAATTACAGTGACAAAGGTGATGATGATGGAACTGATATTGTGCAGCCGGCAGAACAAGAGGCCAAGAAATCTGGCAAATCCGCACCAAGGCCAACCACCTAGCATAAAGTTGAGCCGAACATCAGAGCCCGTCCAGAATCCCAGCACTCTGCACCGGACCACACTGACATGCTTTTTACATGACATACAAGCAGACTTATATGCCACTCAGAAGGATATTTATACCACTTTGTTTGAGAATGAAATAATGAACTTTCTGCCCCCCCCTTCTATATGGGTGTTATTGAGCTCCTGCTTACTGGACCATGGAAACTACAAGTTGGTAACCTGACATCATCGAAGAGGTTCAGGCTTCTGTAAAGGGTCACAGTGTTAACATGCTCATTTCTGTAGGTCACATGACTCCTCCGGTTCATCACAAGAGCTCCGGCAACTAAAGTCGCTTGTATGAGAGGAAGGTGCTGCGTGAATTTCTGAGGAGGCTACTGGAGATGAAAAACACACCGGCCTGTCTGAGTTTTGCCATCTGTCGTGTGTCAGGCTCAATGTAGAATCTGCAAGGTACACATTAAACCATGGCTCCCGTCTGCACAAGGGCGGAGGGGGGTGGAGCAACTCTAAAAGCACAAATGAAGAAACCTGAACCTTCATCTGACTGCATATTGTTCAGTAATATAGTTGATATAGTTTATAGTTCAGTAAAACATGTTTAACCAGTTTAAATGTGCTTCGTCCATTCACCAGAGGAGGCTAATAATAGTTGTCATACAATCATTAACATGATCATTACAAGAGAACAGTGTGGGAGTCCTGAATACTAGACCGGGCAGTGTTTCTAAAAGCTAATTTGTGCTGCAGACCAGCCAGACAAAGGACAGTTCAAACAGCCCCATTACAAATATCTCTGAACTCAGTATCCCTCGCTGGAAAAAGAAGCAATGTGGTCCCATTCTGGAGACAAACCTGTAAAAAGGGACTCTTCAGTGACCTGGTGGCAAGAAACCTACCTATTGTAACAGACAGGGCTAAGCATGAATGAACCGTGAACTCGTCCACTGAGGAAACAGCTGATGACCTTGGGGGGGGGTTGCTGTTGTTTGTAAAATGAAAGCTTTGAGGCAGCAAGGACATTTTTGTTGCTTTATACAACAGTGTTGTTGTTTTTTTGTAGTTTTGTGTTTAGAAAAAAGTTCATGGACAGTTAAATGAAACAAAATGAAACTTCAAACAAACACAGGACACAACTCTGTGTATAGACAGTTATGTCTGTCCAGGTATTTTCAAATGGAATCCAGTCCTGCACATACAGGACAGACCAAAGGTCAAATGAATGGGAAGGTGTGTCCAAACTTTTGGTCTGTACTGTGTTTGGTAACATACAAATGAAGATCATTACAAGATACACATCAGAATGTTCTAGAATGTTCCCTTTGGATTCTCTGGATGTGGAAAAACAACAGTGGTGAACTTTAGGAAACTACCATGTGAATGGATCTGACATTCATTCTAGTTGACGTGTTTGTTTGGACACAGATTTCATTTAACTTGATGATCTGGAAGAAATCCAAGAATCTGGAAAACTTCTCTGTTCAGTAGCAGGAATTTCTGTCTGAGTCTCACTGCTGGAAGTTTGGATCCAGAGGATCTGGATCCACTTTAGGGCAGAGGATCAGATCCAGTCAGATTGTTCTAAAGGAACCCAAATCAAAATTGAATCGAATCGGCAACCAGAAATATGAAATCCAATCAAATCCTTGCTCAAATGAATCGTTACAGCCATACTGTGAGCAATCAGCAGTTGTGCTTCTTTTAACCAATCCAACTCTGTCAGACACCAATGCCACGTTCATCCTGGCAGGTGGACCTCTGTTCCCGCCTTGTTGGCTCTGACTCTGATGCCGTTTCCTCAGCCAGCTTTATTCCCTAACCTGCAGACTTCCCAGCTCCACAGTGTGGCTCAGCCAAACACCTGCTCACGTTTTCACTGACTGGGAATCTCCTTCAGTGGTTTACAGTTAAGATCTAAATTCAATAGACGATCAGCAGCCGACATCTGACAGTAATCTGTGTTCTGACAAACACATTTAACGCTACACTAAAGTTGAGTGCTAATATGGATTAGATTAGAAACATAAGAAGGAGCAGGTGATGGAGGGCTTTGAACGTGTAGAGAAGAAGTTTGGATTGAATCCTGAAAGGCTACTAGATGCCTGTGCAGCTGCTGGAGAACGGGAGTGATGCGATGGAAGGAAGGAGTTCTGGTGAGGATGCAGGCAGCGGACCTCTGGACCAACAGAAGTTTATTCAGTTTTATTGGGGAGACCAGAGAGAAGAGCATTGCACAGTCTAAGTGATAAGTGACCAGACTACGAACTAGAATGGAAGCAGAGTGGACCGTAAGGGAGGGGCAGAGACGATTAATATTGTGTAGATGAAAGTATGCAGACCGAGTAATGCTATAGATGTGAGACTGAAATGATCATGTACTGTCAAGGATGACACCCAGACTCTTTACCTGAGGGGAGGGAAAAACTGGAGAGGAATCAACAGAAAGTGACACAGTGTGGTGTTCTTCTGTTCTGTTTCCTGACTGCCTCTGTGTTTTGCAGGTCAGCTGTTGCTCCTCCTGGATGGCCCCTCCCTTTCCTGTCTGGTCCTCTCAGTGGAGGAGTGCACAGCTGCCGGCACTTTCCAATCATGCCTATTTAAGTTGATGTTACTCAGTCCTGAGTGTCGATGCGTCCCTGTTAGGTCTGTGGTTTTCATGCTCAGCCAACACTGAGGTCTGTTTGTCCTTTGGACTTTCGTAGCTTAGCTGTTTCCTCTTTTTACCTTTTGCAGTTTTCCCTCTCTTGAGGAGTTTTGTGTTTTTGTGATTCCCACCTTGTGGCGCTTTCAGTTAGTATTAAATCGCTCCTAAGCGCATTCCTGAGTCTCAGCCTGATTCCTCTCTGCACTTGGGTTTCCGTCCCTTCAGCCGTGACAAGAAAGTGTATAATTAAAAACATTGGAAAGAGTGGATTTGGAACCTACGGGAAGTAATTTGGTTTTCTCACTGTTAAGTTTGAGGAAGTTTAAGGTGAACCAAGTTTTTATTTCAGACAGGCAGGAGGACAGGTAGGCAGGTGGTGGAGAAGAGTTCGGTTTATGTGACAGATAGAGCTGGTTGTCATCCGCAAAACAATGAAAATTAATCTTGAATTCACAAAATATAAAAGGGTTCAAAGAGATAATTTTGCTTGAGATCATAGTGAAGTTGGGAGGCGACTATTTTTCGAGTATTTTGGAGATGAAGGGGAGGTTAGAAATAGGTTGGAGATTATGGAAGGAATTGGGGTCTAAGCCAGGTTCTTTTAGGATGGGTTTGACAGCAGCGGTCTTGAGGAGTGAGGGGCCGATACCGGATGACAAAGAGGAGTGGATGATAGCAGAAATGAAGGGAAGAAGAGAAGGAAGGCATGATTTAACCAGGGATGTTGGGAGGGGATCGAGTTGACATGTTGATGGTTTGGACTTAGGGATGAGGCGGGAAATTTCCCTGGGATCAGGGAGCAGAAAGGAAGAAAATATATGAGAAACAGAAAAAGAGTCAGAAGGGATGGGAAGGGCGGTGGAGGAATGATATCTTGAATTTTCTGGTTAAAGAATGACTGAAGAGAATTACAGTTGTCATCTGAACAGAAATCAGGAGGAAAACTGTCACGGGGTTGAAAGATGTTATTCATTAAAGAATAAAGAACTTTGGAATTTCCCTAATTTGCGTTGATTGGTTCAGTGAAATAATTCTTTTTACTGTTAGGAACCAAGTCCTTGTATTGTAAAATATGCGTCTTGTAGTGGGAGAGCCAGTTCTTTTGCAAAGCCGTTCTAACTGGTGGCATTTGGCTTTCATTTCATGGAGTTCTGTATGGAACTAGGGAGAAGGTTCAGTGAATGACACAGACCGGGTTTTGACAGGAGCAGAAATGTTAAGAACATCTGAAGGGCTGTTATTATAAAAAGAAACCAGTTTGTCGGGGTTCCCCATAGTGACCATACGGGCTGTGATGGTCACTGGGAATCTCAGTTTAATTTAAAAATTGAAAATAATTAGCTTGTTGTTCTGTTGGGGCGGTCGTGGTGCAGCGGTAGGGCGGTCGACTCATGATCGTAATATTGTAGGTTCCATTCCCGCCTTGCACGCCCATGTGTTGAAGTGTCCTTGGGCAAGACACTGAACCCCACCTTGCCTCTGGTGGAAGGTTAACGCCAGTGCTCGGCAGTGGAGCCGCCGCCAGTGTGTGAATGTGTGTGTGCATGTGTGAATGGGACTGTGACTGTAAAGCGCTTTGGGCCTTTGAAAGAAGGTAGAAAGCGCTATATAAGTATACGCCATTCTGTTGTTGCTGTTTGTGCTTTTGCAGCAGTGATGTGTGTAGATGTGCATTAGGATGCATGTTGTAGGTGATGTTCTGCTGCCAACAGGATGGCAGTTACTGAGTCTGATGGTCGTCTGCCGAGATCTTTGAGGTTTTCTGGACTGACGGCCTCAGTGTATCTATGAGACGGAGAATTTGCCAAAGATATCCTCTACATGTCTCACAAAATACTTTTATAGAAGATTTCTTTACAATCCAACCTATAAAAAAATAAACACTGATATTTATACGGCAAACTACGGCACAACTTCATAAAATAAACATGAAAACTTTTTTTTTTTTTTCATTTTTGGTCCAATGACGCCTCACTTGTCAAGGACAATCCAGTCAATAAGTTTATGAAAATACTGTGTCTGGTTGAGTGTTATGGGAGATGGAGAATCTGTAGAACATTTGAGAGAGCAGGATATTGTTATAAAATGCATGTATGTGTTTTATTATAAGTAAAACAAAATTGGTCAATTTTTCTCACTTTAGTCTTAATCAAATAAAGCAAATATATTTACAAATTGCCATTAAATAGTCCTCTAACTGCAGTTTTATAGGTGTTATACAGGTGTGTAAATTACCAGCAAAGAAGTTGTGCTTAGTTATTAGAATCTAGTAGCCTGGCTGTAAACTTGACTAATACAGTCTCCACCTACAAAGCATTTTGTAAAAGTAGTGAATTTTATTTCAACCCCAACATGTCTTGAAAACAGCAGGTTTATCTAATTTTGATGTAATAAACATGTGGCATTCCAGATGACTGCACTGCCAACATTAGCATGCCTTGGATAGCACAAAGGTTACATAAAAACATCAAACATTGATAAAAATATACATCAATGGACCAAACTAGCATGCTAGCACCCACTGTAGCACCTACTTCACGCCTCCCAGACTGATTTCTCTCCGTTAAAATGTGATTACTAACCCGTGAAAGGTGCTTTCTCTCCTTACCTCCTCATTACTTCACTTGGCTAGACAGGCAAGACTCAATGCATTGTAATGGCGCATGTGTGTCATGTGACGGCCAATCCAGTAATATACATAGATGGCTATGTACAGCTGGGTATCATCGGCATAGCTATGAAAGCTGATCTTGTGGCCTGTGATGACATTCTCTAAAGGAAGCATGTAAATATTAAAAAGCAAGGAGCCAAGAATAGAACCCTGAGGCACACCTCATTTAAATTCATGGACCCCAGAAAAGTGTGTCCATGCTTACCACGAAGTTTCTCTCCACGATGAGATTTTTTAGTGGGCTGTGTGACATGCTGTTTAAAATCCATACAATGCAAAAGGTTAAGAAACTCATTTGCATCATAATTACTATCTGTAACAACATGCAGGTTAAAATCACCAGTTATTAGCAAGCTGCTATATTTAGCATGTATAAGAGATAAGACAAGACAAGATATACCTGATAGACAATAAAAAGTTAAAGTTTCATGAGGAAGTCAGGATAACAGGTGCATCAGAACCAAGTCAGTATTCAGTTTAAAAAAAATAGCTTATTGTCTAAAATGAGCTCATTCACAATAAATGATTTGTTTAAAAGAGAGTGAATGTTTAAAAATCTCACAGTTTAAATCTTATACGCGTGCAGAAGGATTGTTGAATCTTTTCTGACTGGTATTATGTGAATGTGATGGAGATGTCTGAGAGTGGCGTTTGTGTCCTTTAAGAGGGGATGTGTGTTATCTGCCTATTATGTGAAGCGATAGATGTGCTTTTAACCGAAGATGGATTCTGGCTGTGGTCCAGCCGTGGACAGTTTGCTGGAATGGACTGTACCATCACTATAATCAGTTGACCTCTATTATGGACTCAACATTGTAATTTTCTAAAGATAATTACATTTGTAGGGCTGCACGGTGGCGCAGTGGTTAGCGCTCTTGCAAGAAGACCCCCGGTTCAAGTCCCGGCTGGGGGACCTGAACCAGAACATCAGTGGGGGGGGGGACCTTTCTGTGAGGAGTTTGCATGTTCTCCCCGTGTATGCGTGGGTTTTCTCCGGGATCTCTGTCCTCCCACCATCCAAAAATATGCTTCATAGGTTGATTGTCAACTCTAAATTGTCCATAGGTGTGAGAGTGAGAGTGAATGGGTGTGTGATTGAGGACATTCTACCCTGCGACAGACTGGTGACCTGTCCAGGGCGTCCCCTGCCTTCACCCAGGTGGCCAGGATAGGCTCCAGCAGCCCCGTGACCCGAAAGATAAAAAACGACAGAAAATGAATGAATGAATGAATAATTACATTTGTTATTTTTGAGTAAAAAAAAATAATTTTCATAATTTTTCAACCTGTGGTTTGTTCTTAACCACCCAGTGCAGCACACATCAGAAACATGGATATAACTGCAGTCAAAAGGAGAGATTTACAGTTTATAAACTTCAAAAAGGTTCACTGCCGTCTGAAACACTTCAATCAATCAATTACTTCATTTTTCTGAAACCTTTCATCAGTGTTCTGTGGACCACCAAAAAACGTATATAAACCTGAGTTAAAACATTAAAAAATCATAAGACACAGTAGATTAAAAGCACCAACAATTAGCCAAACAGAAGAAAGGAAACTGTGGCGGAAGTTTTTAAATCGGGAAGTGAGTGGAATAAAAAGGCAAAATGCTTAAAATTAAGCAGAAATGTAAAAAAATTAGCCTGGAAATGAAACCATTATTTTAATCAAAACAGACATGTCAGCATTATTAAAGATATCGTTTTTATACTGTCTCTCTCCCTCTCTGTTGTTTTTATATGAAATAATTGTAACTTTTATGTGATTGAATTTTTTCTCTTGTATTTGTGCGTCTGAGGAACTGCAGATAGAAATGAGCTCCTAGAGCTCTAGTCTGGTGCAAAGCATCTTTTCTTTGATTAGAGCTCCTGTACGCCGTCCCTACAGACAAACTTCATAAAGGAAGAATTCAAAGATAGACGAGGTAAAAATGTACAAATGAAAACCTCAATAAACTTGTTATGGTCTGAGACTTTACTTCAAATACATTCTACTGTTTTTGGTTTAGTACCACTCATACATAGAGCCACCTGGTTTTCATTTTGTTCTACATGCCTGCAGATGTTTCATGCTTTTTTCCCTTTTTCACTTTAATAATAAATTAATATTAATAACTAAAGTAATACTAATAAACTCTATTTATGGAAAAATGCTTTTCAGGCTTTGAAAAGTTCAAAGTGCTTTAAATGAATAACAGGACAAAGACAAAAACAATAATACCAACCCTGCTCTTTGCCCCCCCTCCATTGACAAAAACGCTTCATGACCCCGAAAACAATGAATCTGGGTTTAGAAAACGACTAATTATTAAAGAGGTGTCTGGCTCTGCTCTGAGGAAACCATGGACTGAGAATCCACCGATACCAGGAGCTAGATCAGGCAAAAAATGAAGACAGAAATCCCCTAAAACCGTCTAAAGGCCATGTCAAGAAGGAGGGTCTTCAGCCTCTTCTTAACGTCCCATTCCCATAATCCTTTGATACGCTGAGTACACTAAATGCACACATTCAACCCAGTCTGTGTGACATGCAAAATCTGCTGAAGGATTATAGAACAAAGAATAAAAATCTGCATTTATACCAGACAAAACAATACCAGGACCTCTTTGCACAACCTCTGCAATCTGTTATTTAAATGAACACGGGCACAGTCTGTACAGACAAAATATACTTTCTGCTTCATCTCAAAAGAAATATTCTGCTGATATGAGAGTACAAAAGCATACCCTAGTTACTGAAGAAAGAAATCTGAATGTTGAGCTTCACATGTAGCAACTTAAAACATAAAGGACATTTCCCTAAAAACACAACAGGAATTCAGACACAGTGAGTGTCTTCACAAGCATGGCTCCTTCTCCTTGGTATTCTGGCTGCAGCAGCAGCAGTGCTGCCAGCACTTATCGATCAGACATTTAGCTGAATGTTCTCATCGAACAGTGCACTGCTGCAGACCAGACGCACGTGGAGAGACTAGGAAAGAGGAATTAAATCACACTGATATATGAAGATAGAAAAGACAAACCAGCATCACTGACCATTTACACAGACAACTACCTAATAATTAAGTGGAAATGCGGAAGCAGCAGACAATCAGGACAGTATGGTGGTTTTGGGTCATTGGATGACATATATAAATGTCACACAACAAAAAAAGCCAAGACAAAGGTTCAGATGAATCTTACCTTACCTTCAGTTGGTTTAGATATCAGGTAACATTGGTAAAGACTGTTTTATTCAAAGTAAAAGTGTCATGGTAAGACTTACTTACTTTCCCTCTATGCTTGTCCCAGGACCCCTGTGCAAAATACATCATTGTGTGGGGAGGTATCTCCTATGCTTTAAGAGAGCAGAAACAAACAGCCATGTTTGTACGACTCTGAGGCTTGAAATGGAAAAGGCATTTATTACAGCAATCTTGCACCGTAAAAAAAAGAAGGAAGCATTATGGAAAGGATAATGTTCCGCCATGGCAGCATCTCTGTTTGTATCAGTATCCAAAGGAATTGCTGGAGCCCCTTGATAGATTCTTGGGGGACCACTGCTGTAACCAGCCACAAATAACTTTCCATAAGAAACCTGAAAACAAACACCATGCCAGTTATCAGATACCCTGCAGGAATAATAAGATGGCCAAAGGAAGAGATACAGACCATGGATGTTAAAACACGAAAGCTCCTCACCATGCATGGAGGGTTCCATCCCAAATCCAGCACTCTGAGACTGTATGCTAGCCGCAAGGAAGGAGGCCGAGGACTAGTGAGCGTAGAAGCCACTATCCAGGATGAAACATCCAAGATGCATGAGTACATCAAGCTCAAGGCCCCAACTGACAGTGTGCTCAGTGAATGTCTCAGGCAATGGCGAGCAGAGGATACAGTGCTGGAGGACAGATCCTCATGGGAGGACAAACCCCTGCATGGGATGTACCACCGGACCATAACTGAAGTGGCTGATATCAAGAAGTCCTACCAATGGCTAGAAAGGGCTGGCCTACAAGACAGCACTGAAGCACTCATCCTGGCAGCTCAGGAACAAGCCCTGAGCACCAGAGCAATAGAGGCTCAGATCTACCACACCAGACAAGACCCAAGGAGTAGATCTACCACACCAGACAAGACCCAAGCTGTTCAGATCTACCACACCAGACAAGACCCAAGGTGTAGATCTACCACACCAGACAAGACCCAAGGTGTAGATCTACCACACCAGACAAGACCCAAGGTTCTGATCTACCACACCAGACAAGACCCAAAGTTCAGATCTACCACACCAGACAAGACCCAAGGTGTAGATCTACCACACCAGACAAGACCCAAGGTTCAGATCTACCACACCAGACAAGACCCAAGGTGTAGATCTACCACACCAGACAAGACCCAAGGTTCTGATCTACCACACCAGACAAGACCCAAAGTTCAGATCTACCACACCAGACAAGACCCAAGGTTCAGATCTACCACACCAGACAAGACCCAAGGTGTAGGCTGTGCAAAGAGGCGCCTGAAACAATCCAGAACATAACTGCAGGGTGTAAGATGCTGGCAGGTAAAGCATACATCGAGCGCCACAATCAAGTGGCTGCAATAATATACAGGAACATGTGTGCAGTGTCCCTTGGGTGCTGGCTTACCGGGCTGGGCCTCTCTCCACACATGAAGAGGGATCCCTGAATTATCTGGCAGTACCATGAACCGGGGATCACATCAGATTTGGGCCGGGGGGTTGGGGTGGGGGGTCCTGTGGTGTGGGTTTTGGTCCTTGCCCTCGAGCAATGGCCCCCTCCAAAATTCCAACTGTGGGTGAGCCTGGTTGGGCAATGTTTACTACGCTTTTCAAGGACCCCAACCTTTCCTGGAATCCTCCTCATGGGTGGAGGTGGCCGGCCCCTTTCTTGCCCTCTCCCTGACCTCCCGCGGGGTGGGGGTGGGGGGGTTGCCTTGAGCTCGGGGCGGATCTCACTTGGGGGGTCCTGGCTCATGCCTAGGGTTGGGGAGGGGGGATGCCGGGAACTCTCGGTGGTGGGCTTCTTGTCTGGAGTTGGGGGGGGTCTGTTGGGGAGGGGTCTTGGGCTGGCTATCCTAAGTTTAAATGGGATTCTGCTGAAGCACCATAAAGCTATGTCTTAACAACAGTAACTAATACATTTCCTTTTTTGAAAGCTTTGCTTGATATAAATACCAAACTGCACATTGAGCTGTTTATGAAACTATTGAATTCCATTTAAAACCATAAATAAATAAATAAAATGCTGCTTTAAGAACCAGAAAAAAAACTGTTCCTGTTCTAAAGCAGACGTAGCCATTTCCAATATACAATTTCTAATGTAAAAACATGTTGATGTACATGTAAGCACCCATCGGTTTTCAAACCCACTTAGTCCATTTTGGGGTCACAGGGTTGCTGGAGCCTATCCCAGCTGCTGTGAGCCACAGGTGGGGTTGACCCCGGATCGTTTTGCCTGTCCATCGCAGGACTTACTAAACACAACATAAATTGTTAACAACTGATCCTAAAGCAGCAGGTGATACAGTCGAGGGGAAAGACATTAGTCAGCAGGTGTGATGAAGAGGAAAGAACTTTTCCCATCTCAGCTCAGTTTGTGTGGAAAGAATGTGTGGCAGTGTGTTTGTCTGTGTCAGTGCTCAGCCCTTTGTACTGCAACACACATACTAACACACACATGCACACACACGTGCACACACAAACACAGAGGCACACTTGTGGACCTTCATGCAAACGCACAGAGAAGCACACAAAAACGCATTTGCACACTAACACAGACACACAAAAACTCAAGCGCATTGTTGTGTTGTGTTATGTGGATTGGCACCAGTAGAGGGCACCACAGGATGTACAGAAGCGAAGAGGAAGAAGAAAAAGGAGCTGAAAGTAAAGCACAGAGCTGTGGCCTTGAAGGGATTTTAAATCATTATAAGACCTCATGGAGGATGTGGGGGGGGGCACATCCTCATGGAGGATGTGGGGGGGACGAGGATGGTCGTTTCAGAACCTTCTGCACCTTTCAGACCCCGTCTGGGTGAAGCTGCCACTGTTTTCTCTTAGTGGTTGAAAATGTAGAAAGAGGACATATTAGTGATTGAATGAGTGAATTGCCTTTGTTGGCATTACAATATGTACAAGTGCAACCAAACTGATCTTTTTCCGATAGGAAGAAAAGTACATGAGAAGAACAGTGGTGGCAAAAGGGAATACAACTACCATCTGCTCCCTGCAGGGTAGACCATAGGTGAGGAAAAAGACCCCACCTGTACAGGAAAGCACAAAACAGAACAGATAGATGAGCTGTGGAATGGGGGCAGGGAGCTAGAGCCCTAGAATACCACTCGAGGGGCTGCAGCGTCAATGAACTGCCCCCGTTGGTGCTGTGGGGGGGGGGGTGGGGGGTGTTGGTATACCAGAGACAAGAGTGGCTAAAAAGCCAATGCAGCTTATTCCTGCCTTTACATACAAACTACATTTTACTCCCTGTAGCTGAGAAGTTTTAAAAAGCCAAGTGGAGAACACACTCAGTTTAGGTCAAATGTTTGTTTCTTGACTCTAGTAGACTTGTTTTTCCGTCCACCAGTGGTGTCCTTTTTTGATTTGAAATGGTTTATTTCAAGCAATCAATTAAGAATAATACACAAAAACAATACAATCAGCCGTTCATACAAGACGTATCAATGGGGATAAGACATGAAATTAAAGTTTTTTGGGAGCAACTTAATACCCACCTGTTTACATAACATGTTTGTGATTTCATATGGATAACTTTATCAGACAAATAAGAACCTTAGGTAGCATAAAGACATACAACTAATATTGAAAAATCAATATTTAGAATCAACATAGGGATCAGGATCTAAAAAAATGCAATTATATTCATTGCCTCATGTTGGGGCACTTTGCTCAGTTGGGGAACTTTGCTCAGTTGGGGCACTTTGCTCAGTTGGGCAAGCACGCCGTCTGAGCTTCAGGTGGAACTGCGAGTGTCACTTGTGTCCCTGCACAAAGCTCCTCCAGCCTGCCTCTTGCTGTACGCTGCTTCAGAACTGCCAGATAATTCAGAAATTCTCTGTTGCCAGAAATTTGGTTACCAAACATCCAGATAAGCACACATCTTCAGCGTCTTCCACAGACGGTAGCGATAGACACGTCAAACTCCTTTTGCTCCGTGGATTGTTGGTGCATCCAGCTGCAAAGTTTACAACAGGGCAAGAAAAGGTCTGCTTTCTCGTTCCAGCCGGACTGATGCCAGGGAAGGTGATGGAGGGATGTTTGTGCAATCAGACTCATGCCAGACTTTTACATTTAAAGCATCATGTTTACAGAAAAATGTATTTCCAAATGAACATCTATACAAAGGCATGACGTAAGACAAAAGCCAAGGTACTTTTAGATCAATAATGGTACTTTACATCATCCCAGCTGAGAAGACGCTTGAGTTACAAGAAATTGCTATAGTTGAAAAAATAACATTATCATGTAATAAAGGTTTTGTTGTCACAGCAACGGTGCATTGCGTGCTCTGCAGTCATTTTGGTAAAATCATGGAGTTTCAGTCAAGCATCTTATTCATCTTTCAGCATTTAAAGCTTTTTATCTTTAATAAATATTCATGAAAAATACTCTTTAGTGGTAATTCTTGCCTCCTGGACTTACCAATGTACCAGCTAGTGTGTGAGGGCCACTTCATGAAGCATCAGCAGGTAGTGGTGTGAGTGGCAGTGGAGGGTTTTAATGATCACACCAAGAAACCGTATTAATGGAATAAAGCATGCACAGAAAACAATAGAGTACAAAGGATTTCTAACATATTTTAACACATATTTTAGCTTTTTGTCTAAATGTACTGATGAAAAAGTAAAATTCCATTTTGCATTATGGTCTACAGTGAGTCTAGCCCCACAGAAATCTGCTCTTTATATTCAATCACGATACATCCGAAAAATGTACAAAGCACACCTTTAGCACCTCACTTTGCTGAGCAATCACTGAATAATTTACGTTTATCTCAGTGATCAGAACAAAAAAGTTGAGGACTTAGTGAGGCTAGGAAAGAAAGAGGTGCTTTACTGAGACTAAAGAATCTCAGTTTGACCCACATAGACCTGAAAATGACAACACACAACTGAGAAAATGTTCTGCTTTAACATTCGTTAAAGGCTTCTAAATCACACATACTGTGTACATTTTCTTTATCTTCTGGATTATTAATTGAGACTGGTGGAACAGTTGAACATTTCATCCATTTTGGATTTGAAACATATCAAAAACAGCACATCTGTTGACAGGGTTGTGTGTTTTATTATTTAGGTGAAGGCAGCAGGATGCCTGGTGTTTCATTTACAGGAGAAATCATTCATTATTGATCTCTTTGGTTTGGGTTTGATCTCTGAAACAGACGAAAGAAGAGTGAAAAAACAAACCGCTTTCCTGATATTCCTTTGGTCTGTGAATACAACTTCCTGGAACAAAATAAGCTGTTACAGGCAGTTTGCAATTACTGCCATTGATCTTCTGCTCAGACTGCTGCCATGTTTCCTCGCATCACTGATCTTTGACCACCTTCTGTGTCTGTCGTGGAAGATTTACTGTTGGCAGTTTTACCTTTTCCTATAACCAGGGTTTCTTCTCTAGTTGTATCTTCCAATGATGAAACGTACATGGAGTTCATGTTTTCCAGCCGGCTTCAGTAGTTGGAGATGATGGAAGGACTGAGATAAGACTCATGATCGTCTTCATTGTTGGTTAAGAAACGGAAAGCTAGGTGACCGAGGATGACCCAACAGTCTGTGATCGGCATTCATCTGCAGATCAATGAGCTTTCACACGCGAACAAACTACACTGAACAAAATGATAAATGCAACACTTAGTTTTGCTTCCATCTTTACTGAGATGAACTCAAAGCTGTGAAACATTTTCTACACAAAATAACATTTCTCAAAATAAAATAGTTAGCAAATGTGACAAATTGAGGCCAGTCTGAGGCGCACCTGTGCAACAATCATGCTGTCTAAGCAGCATCTTGATATGACACACCTGTGAGGTGGAGGTGAAGTGCTGACTGTCACAGATTTAGACAGATTGATGAACAGCATTTGAGAGAAATGGTTATTTTGAGTTTGTAGAAAATGTTTCAGATCTTTGAGTTCATCTCATGACAAACAGGAGCAAAAAACACAGTGTGTTTATGTTTTTATTCAGTGTAGACCCAAACCATTCCTTACAGTTCATAGAAGCCTCAGAAACTGTAAAGCTGGGTGATGAATCCTCCACGGACGTATGGAGGACAAAAAAACGCTATAAGACATGATAGGGATGGCCTGTTTCACCTTCATGAAGCAGAGCGGTTTGGCACTATGTTTCAGGGCGTGTGTCAACTAGTGCAGATCACGTGGTTGATGATGTATGAAGCGCCAAATGTATCGCTTGGTGGAACCACGGTTCAGATGTCACTTGTGTTTGAACAGTTGGCCGCGCTATTCTCTAGAAAGACTAAATGAATCCCGAAAGTTCCCCGACCAGTTCTAGTGTTTCCCCTGTATCAGAATCAGCGTCAGTTCATTTTACCATGGCTCCTGGTAAAAAACGTACTGTGGCTCAGGATCGTTTCTACTCGATTTCTCCTAATAAAACAATACACTATGAACGTTCTGTATAAAGAAGAAATACTTCAATGAATCTATGATGGCCTGGCTGGCCAGTGTCAGTACAGATAGCTCAGTGGAAAAGTCAATGGGGTAGACATGCAGACGTCCTAGGCTCAGGACTGGCATTATGCAATTTTCAATTTCTTTTATTTTTTTGCTTTGTGCTAAGTTTCTTTTTGTGGTGTGTATTTTGCTGTGTCAAGCACTTCTCACAGAAAACGTCACATGTTGTGTTGTTTTACATTGTTTTGTTTTACGTTTTTTCATCATCATTTCCACATTGAAGGGTTACAAGGAGCTTAGTTGAAGCATATGGTGATACCCGTCCAGTCCGCCACCAGATGCCGCTGTTCTGTGTGGCTTCAGAGCACTGAATAGTTGGTTCATTTGTCCGGCACAATTACATGAACCCTAAGGGAAGCTTCATGGGGCTTCTATTCCCATCCCTAAGACGTGAGGCACCAACCGGAAATGAATGAAGCACATTCACCTGGTTTCTGTAGTGATTATGGCAACAGTGGAGCGATGTTGTGCTGATATGCAGATCTGATGGACAGCCTGAGGCAGCATGTGGACTTGATGTTGATAAGACAAAAGCCTGAAAGAAGGACACAGCAGTGATGGCATAAACCAGTCAGACGGAAAGAACTTCCAAAAAAATCCAAACAAACCATTTTTAGAAGGTCAGAGACTTTATTTGGATTGATTCATGATTATTTTTAGGCTGTGGAGTCCTCTGTTCCAAAACTGTAGCTCATGTCAGATTTGTAAAATTATGGAAAAGAGAGTTTTGAACTTGAAAAGTGTGAAAGGGAGCAGGTTCATGATAATGCATGTTTGGCTCTGTCCAGTCTCTGTAGTAACTGGAAGCATTTTCAGCTCTGCAGGCATTTTTGCGTACTGATTATAGTGTAAAGAATAACATTATAGTCATTTGCATCAGTGTAGGAGGAGGGCCAGGTTTGCATTAGAGAGAATCTTTCCTGTTTTTTGAGGTCGTTCTTAATCAAAAGGAATAAACATGGGGAACAAAGGGGGGCGGCTCTGGGGGATGACCTGATATAGGTCTAAATTCATGCTTGGTTGTTGATCTAAAGTCTTACTCACTCGCTACCGAAACTGTTGCCTGGAGTTTCCAGGATGCTTAAAAACATTAACCTTGTTTGGGATTACCTTTTTGATTCGTCTTCTAAACTCTTAATGTGTTTTAAGAAAAACACTTTGACCAAAGTTTATAGTGCTGGAAGGGTCAGAGGTTTGTTGATCCACAGAAAAGTTTTGCCAGTTGTGTGTATGTAGTATCTCACAGCCAAAGATGGTCCATCAAGAAACAAGCAGGAATTAGGACTGGATTAAGACCAGATTAAGACTGTTATGACTGAAGCTGAAAGAAAGAAACCAATCTGAAAGGGATTGAAAGTTCTGAAGAAAACACACACACACACACAAAAAAACTACAAGAAACATGAACATTAGGACACCACAATGAACATCAGCTTATAGGGCGTTGTCAAGGTTATCCAAGGACAGCCAGAGCTTTACGAGCTGTCTTTCTATCAGATTAAAAGTGATTAGTGTTGGGATAATGAGAAGACTAACTCGTACAGATGTAGACTGTTTTATATTACATTCATAAATTATAAAGCTTTGCTTAGTTGAGATCTTACACTCTGAAAAATATCCCAACGTTCTCTTATTATCTCCTTAAAGTGTGATTAGAAAACCCAAAGAAGCAAAGATTGTTGCCCATGACAAAGATAAGAAACATCATCTATGAACAGAGCAACAAAACAAGACAGTGAACAACCAAACCTAACTCTGAGAGCTTTAAACACAAAGAAAAGTCTGAACATCAGAGGCAGAACCGTAAAATCATGTCCGACACAAACCAGCAAATCCAAATGACTCTCAGGCTTGATGTTGATAGAAAACTCAACAGCAGTCCAGACCACAGCATATGCAGCATCATCTTCCTGCTATCATGCACAGCCATGTTTGCAGGAAACATTTATCTAAAGTGCTGCACGGCTCTCATCAGTGAACCAGACTGTCTGAAACTGAGTCTTCATGTGTGTCTGGATCCACTGCAGGGGTCAAGGGTCGTTTAGGGGTCCGTAGAAGGTTTCCGTAGAACTGCAGCCTCTGGAGGATCCTACACCGTGATGTTGGTGGGACTCCAGAGACTCCAGCAGCTTCTAGTCTGTGCTTTCTGCTTTGTGATGGTGTTTCAGCAGCTGCTCTCTTAATCCCATGTTTGTCTGTCAGGAACCTTCCTCATTCTGTCTTCATCTGCATGAACCTGTGTGTCTCTGAATCAGCCACAGATCTCTATAGAACCATGATCACCTGAAGTCTTCATACCGTGTCCAAAGCATTGAACTACTTCAGGCTTTTCAGCAGCAGAGACGCTTTTTCTTTTCATTTTGATTGAAAATGTTGGTCTGCTTAATAACGTGGAACGTCCTTCTTTAGTAGTTTTCCCTTTAACTGAACTCACCTGGTAAACTAATGAATAGTATAATAATAATTTGGAATAGTGTTTTAGTAGTTGGGGAGAAGGGAGGGAATCCGGACACAACCCAAGTTTATCTTAAAAAAGCAAAAAAGTGGTGGAATTGAGTGAGAACGCTTTTTGTTCAGTTTGTTTTGCAAAACCTAAAGTGAAGACTGAATGTATTTTTATGGTGACCGACTGTCTGACCAGAGCAGCAGCTCAGCAGAGGAAGCAGCTCCTCCCAGTAAAGCAGGTTGCTGTGCTGAAAGTATTGTCTATGAGCTTGGAATGATTCCTACAGCCTCCTGTCTCCACCTGTGAGGAGCTGACAGGAAATTGACACAATCACTCTCACCGGTGTGACTGATTTTTTCAGCATGCTCGGCCCAGAGGCCCTCAGCCTTTTTTTGCTTGACGTTTCTGGACCACAGAGTTTGCCTGCCCCTCCCCTGCACCTCCGCTGGACTTTTATGAGAGACCATTTCCAGTTTCCTGCAGATACTTGAGCAGGTCTCTGAGTTGATTGAGAGCCTCCAGTTTCCTGAGTTTGTCTGTGCTTCATGACCTGCTCGGATTTTCCTGCTGTGACTGTCTCTCTCTCCTTCCATCACTTCTCGCTGCTTCTACCTGGTCACTCCTACCTGTCCTCCCCTCCCCCTGGGCCTGATGCTTTTGTAGAAAGGACACATTGTAGTGAATCCATCGCTCTCTGCAACACGCGATCAAGCGGTCACTTACAATGAAAAGTCTAGGTAAACGTGTGTGCATAAGTGAGTTTTGGGCATCTGCGTTTGCGTTCAAAACTCTCATGTTAATGCAATGCAACACAAGCTTTTACCGCCATTTTCAACTGCATGTATAAAACATGCATCCATTAAACACGTATAGAAAGTGAAATCTGCTCAACTTCAGACAAAGATGGACTGACCGATTTGGCATTGATGTATGGATGGTGCCAGTCATTTAAAATGTAATCATGAAGGAGAAATAACTAAATATCTGAGGTTTGTGCCCAGCCAAAATGATACGCCACCATATCGTCATATTTCGGAATAGAGCTGTGAAAGAAAAAGGAATCCCAGATCCCTGTTTGTCTCTGTCTATGGTGGGTTGGTCTGACGAGTGAAGTTCAGTATAAAAATCCTCTCCACACAGTTGACCTTTCTAACAAAAACCACATAAAACGAATAGTGTGACTGTGTGTGTGTGTGTGTGTGTCTGTTTGTGTGTTTGTGTGTGTGTGTGTGTGTGTGTGCATTTGTGTTGTTGAGATACTTTGACTAAAGATTATGTAGGATCAGAAAGCGATGGACATGGTCAGCATCAATACTCAGGTAGACTGTGGTGATGGAACCATGCTCAACTGGTACTAAGGAGACCAAAGAAAACATCCCCACACCATGACACCACCACCACCAGCCTGAACCGTTGATACAAGGCAGGATGGATCCATGCTTTCATGTTGTTAAATTCTGACCCTACCATCTGAATGTGGCAGCAGAAATGGAGACTCATCAGACCAGACAACGTTTTTCCATCTTCCATGGTCCAGTTCTAGTGAGTCTGTGTGAACCAGTGGTTCTTTGAGTTTCTGTTGTCTTTCTATCAGCTGGAACCAGTCTGACCTCTGACCTCTGGCATCAAGAAGACATTTCTGACCACAGAACTGCTGCTCTCTGGATATTTTCTCTTTTCTCAAAGCAATCCCTTTGATAGTTAATATTATTTTATAACACCAGGATGCCCGATCTAAAATAGTAGTTAACATTTTGATCATTTAAAACCATTACTTACAAATAGAAATGTAATAATTCACAGAGGCACATCATGATTCAGAAAGGTTTTGGTGATTCAGATAGACTCTTTATTTTTCATTTCTCCTTCCATCTGTGATGATGGAGGATAGAAGGTAAAATAAGTTAATTAAAACCAGTTCCTGTGTATTAACACTGGTTCGTTTTGTGCAGAGTGTGCTGCATGAAAATGAAGCCGATCCAATTAATTATCCCCCAATAAAGAACTCATTACACTTGCAGCCCTTTGTGTTCATCAGACTGTGATGACAAGTTTGTGCAGAATTACTCAAATTAGCAGGCTGGTCTGTGCTTGACTGTGCGGACAGTAAAATAATTACTTGTAGACTAAAAGAAGCACATCCTGGCTTTGATAAGGGCGAAGTTGTACATGTCCTGCAACACAAACCTGCAAAGGTGCACCGACAAATCTCGGCAGCAGGACTGACCTATCAGCTGTTTGGGTGAGATCAGACTTGACCTGCAAATGTTAAAGCACTTATTAAATTGGCTTATAGCTGCTACTGAGTTCTGTTAAAGAGGAACAAGTTTAACATTCTGAGCTGAATATTTTGAAAGGTGTAGTAATAACTCAAGAGAACAAATGACTTCCACTTTGTAGCTCTAATTTATGAGCAAACAAAGTTCCTTAAAGCTTGAAATTATTCTTGCCAGAAAAATTAGGTTAAAAGAGAAATTAGACTAAATGATTTACCTGGCCCAAAAACAAATGGTGAACTTCCAACAAAAGGAGACTTTTGATATTGAAACGGCTTCCTGGACAGAAGATTTCTGACCATGCCCAAACCATTTTGTTAACAATTTACGCTGTTTTGGGAAACCAAGTGGTAATGGTCACATAAAGTAATTTAGAAACTGGTTTCTGTCATGATATGTATGACGTAGCAGACCCAGATGCTGGAACCCGGAAGAAAACTCAAACGTAGAATGAACAACAAGTCTTTTAGTTTTCCGGTTGGAAAAAAAAAAAAATAAAAAAAATAAACCAACATTCTTTGGATTTCAGATTCTGCAGGCAGGTAACCAGGACCGACAGCTATCTTGGCGTAGTTGAGTTCTCTTTGTGGCTGAGGTGAGAGTCGTGGCGTGGTTGGAGCGGAGCGGGGCAGGGCGGGGCGGGGCAGGGCAGGGCAGGAGGCGAGGCTAGGCAGCGGCGGATCTTGAAGAGGAATATCCCAGGGAGACACTTGTGGAGATGAACCTGAGAGTGAGAGCACAAGGTAAGGTAAGCCGTACCGAGCATGGAATAACTAGGTGACCAGACAAGCACCGAGAATGGCAACGAACTGGCGATGAATGCTGGGCTGGATCTCCTTAAGAAGGCGGTGAGTAGATGAGCTGAGTGTCCACAGCTGGTTCCAATCTTCAGAACACATGAAAGAGGGGAGGGGGAGGAGAACTAACAGAGGCACCATGACAGTTTCCTCTAAATCAACTGGTCTTTGGTTATTTTGCTGAAAGAATGAGTGGGCTGTGACTTCCCCTATTTGCTGGACGATCTGATGGGCTCGAACATCAATAAACAGATGCAGGAGATGAAGAAAGAGATGGCCGACCTCCTTCTCAAACTTGAATGTTCTTTTTACACTCTTTATGTTCCAGAGAGAGCAAAGAGCAGTGTCCAGAACCCCTGCAGCTTGGTGCATGCAGGTGACCCTGCAGAAGAGGAAGTGTTTTGTTACCAGCAACGGTTTATTTTCAACGGCAAGAACTAGCCGGGCTCATGCAGAGTCACGTGTCCTAACAAGATCTCAACACGCAGGAGGAATATGCGTAGATCCAACAGGACTTTGGTTACATTCCACTTTAGAGAATTGTTCTGTCCAGGGAGAATTATTCTGGGATGTTGGAGCAGACTGATTTCATGAACCAGAAATCTGTAAAAGGATTTGGTTTAGAAAGTCTGCTTCTGTCACTTCCAATGGAGGTCAGAGCCATAGACTGGACAATCATAGATTTATGGAGAACTCCATCACAGAATGTATGCAGATGAACACACGCTTCATTTTGATATTTTGAAATACCCACTAAAGGGGAAAGTAGTCGGCTTTGCTTTTTACAAATAATTTAAATGTAAAACTGACACAAACTTTTTCTGATGCTTCTCTGTTTAAACTCTGAAGTTCAAAACTTCTTAGAAAAATACGTCTGATTTTCTAAAATGAAACAAAAGTTCTGCTAATGTGGGGATTGATGGAAACGTGGCAAACCGAACACATTCTTTAACATGAGACATTTACATGAGACATTTATTTCGATTATGTTAAACAAACAAACTTAAAAACATCAACATAAACATTGACACTGAACAATGTCAACATAAACATTGAACAAAATTAACTGAAAAAGGTGTTGGGTGAAGCCAAGGCTTATTTCCCCAACCCTGAATACAAACATCACATCTACCTACAAATTGTTAGAACCTTAAATAAGAAAAGATATAAAGAAGAGGAAAAAAACAAACACAAACATTTCTCAAGATGACCTCACAACCACCTGAGTCTCTCAGTCCAGAAGGTATTTTTGATATATTTTAAATGTATACATTTTCTTAAACTGAAATATGGAGTTTGCGTTCTTTAGATCGTCGGATAATAAATTCCACATGTTGACCCCTGAACAAAAATACTATTCCTTAGTGCATTAGTTCTGACCATTTTCTTTTTAAACATATCTTTACCCCGAAAATCATTATTATTAACTTTTATTTCAAACAAACTCAATATTTTGGCAGCTACACATTGTTTTTTAACTTTAAACATAGAAATTCCAGTACTAAGATCTACTAAATCCAAAAATTTAATTGCCCTTAATTTTGGAAATATTTGTTTTGTGGATTGATTGTATGAAGAGTGGTTTACAATTCGATTTGCTTTTTTTTGCAGAATAAAAATAGGTTTTGTATTTGACTTGTAACTGTGCCCCCAGATTTCTAAACAATAGGTCAAATAAGGAATTATGAGGGAACAATATAGAATATACAATGTAGCTGTGTTTAAAAAATACTTGACTTTATGTAGGATGGCTAATGATTTGGACAATTTAGAGAGAACATAAGTTATGTGTGGTTTCCATGATAATGTATGATTCAAAATGACTCCAAGAAATTTTATTTCATTTACTCTTTCAAGAACAACATCCTCAATTTTTTAACTCAAGATGTTTTCCAGTTTTCTATAGCCAAATATGATGTACTTGGTTTTATTTTTATTTAAAGACAGTTTGTTTGAATCAAACCATTGTTTGATTATGGATAATTCTTTTATGTCTGAAAGAAGCTTTTCCAGAGTATTATCTCCTGATAAATACAAAGTAGTGTCGTCAGCATATAAAACACAATTTAACAAATCAGAAACTTTACAAAGGTCGTTTATGTATAAAATAAATAATACAGGACCCAATAGGGATCCCTGAGGTACTCCACATGTTACAGGACACATATCAGATTTTTTTTTTCATTCATTCATTTTCTTAACCATTTTTTCCCTTTCTTGGTAACGGGGCTGCTGGAGCCTATCCCGGCCACTTGTGAGCGAAGGCAGGGGACAACCTGGACAGGTTGCTAGTCTGTCGCAGGGTAGAATGTCAACAATCACACAGCCATTCACTCTCACACTCACACTCACACCTAGGGACTATTTAGAGTAACCAATTAACCTATGAATAATATCAGATTTTTCGTTATTGAAATAAACATACTGACATCTGTTAATAAGTGTCAGGCTGGACGCGTGGATGCAGAAGCAGGAACACAGAGGTAAGTTGACTCAAATGTTTCGGTTTAATACTTGGTATCTCTCGAAGCACAAAGAATGCAGAACGATCTCATGACCGACACAGGGAGGGAAGAACTTAAATAGACAGAAATAATGAACAACAGGTGCGAAAACAGGTGCGTAAATCACAACAGCAAAGTTAGCGGCAACACAAACAGGAGGAACCGGAAGTACCCAAAATAAGAGCCCAAAGAAAACCGGAAACGCCACAACAGAACGAACGCCTGCACCACCCATGCCCCAGAACCTCACAGTAAGATAACTTTCTAACCAGGAATATGCTATTCCTCTAAAACCATATTTCTGTAACCTACTAAGCAACATATTGTGATTTAATGTATCAAACACTTCTTGAAGATCAACAAAAACGCCTACAGTAAATTTCTTCTTCTCTATTGAGGAAGAAATATGATCAACCAGCTGCATTATCGCCATTGAAGTAGATCTACCAGCCCTAAAACCATATTGATCCTCATGCAATAAATTAAACTTTTCAATAAAATTATTCATTCTTTTAACAAAAAAGTTGTTCTAATATCTTGGAGAATTGAGATAATGGTAAAATTGGTCTGTAATTTGCAAATATATGGCGATCTCCATTTTTAAAAATTTGAATAATTTTTGCTATTTTCATGTTATTTGGAAAAATGCCCTCCCTAAAAGACATGTTAAATATATGAGTTAGTGGTTCAACAATGAACTCAATTGTGTTTTTAATTAATGACATATCAATGTCATTCCAATCTTTGGATCTTTTATTTTGAAATGTTCTTACAATTTCTAGTATTTCATTTGTACTAACCTCAGACAGAAACAATGAAAACTTGTTTGCTTGGATACTAAGTTCTTTCAACTTCTTTATTGGCTCTTTTATTTCCATTGCAAGTTTATTTTCAACATTAACAAAGTATTCATTTAATTCATTTGCAATAAGCGTTGGGTTTCTAATATGAATATCATCTTTTTATAGGAAGGGAAAGACAAGACTTAAATACATAGAAGGCAACAAGACAGGTGGAAACACTCAGGACTGATGGGGAAAGGTAAAACTTGAAAGGACAAGAAAACAGGAAATACTACAAAATAAAACAGGAAGTAACTCAAACAGGCCCCAATATAAAACAACTACAACATAAAAGCAAACAACCTAAAACCGTGACAGATAAGCCTTCTTGAGTGTCCACATTGTTGTTAGACTGTTCCACAGTATAATAATTACAGCTCATTTCAAGATCATTATAATAGTTTGAGTTCGGGTCAATGTCATTTTCAAAGTCTTGCTTCGTGTTTTCAGACTGATCATGGATGTATGAATCAGACTGATTTTCTGTACACAGCATTAGGTGATCCTTTGTAGCTGTTTTAACTTTGCAACTTGTTTCATTTTTCATTGTATTGACATTACCTGCACAACAACAGATGGTTTCATTTTAGGGTTTTTGTTAGGAATCGTGTAGCAGCTGGAGATGTTTTGCTTTTCCAGAGTGATATTCTTGCAGTTCAGAAATTGCAGAAGCTGATGTTCCAGTGACTTTAATTCCTCTGTAGGAGCGTCCTATCCTTCATCCACTCCAGATGCTACTTTTTCATAACTGTGATGTTTTGTTTCAAATCCTGTGATGATAACATCTTTGTTTTTTGCTAGTTGTTCCAGATCATCAATCCTTTGCTCCAGGAGTTCAATCTTGTGGTCTTTTTGAATAATTATTTCTTTCAGTTGCCTGATATCTTCAGGGAGATCCATGAGACTTTTTTGCTGAGTCACAACTTTACTCATCTCAGAACTCATAAAGGACAGTGATTTTTAATTTCCTCCATCTCTTCTGACAATTTCTTGGTTGCCATTGTTTTTAACAGTCCAAATTACTCACCTGTGTCCAGGTTAGTAGGTAGATTTGGTGAAGCTGCTTTGTCTTGATGGTCCAGGTGTTCTTCAGGCTAATCAGGCCTGCGAATTAATTCCCCAATATTCCACCGGATATCCAGCTTTAACTTGCAATACTCTTCAGATATTTTAAGAGTTTGTAGATTCTGCACTTGAAAGCTTTAGATCAGTGTAATTGATCTTGTAGATTTTAATGGGATTGTAGAAGACCATTTAGCAACAGCAAGCAGCAGCAGCCATCTTCAAAAGCGTCATTCCCTACATCTAAATCTACATCTAACTGGATTTACAGGAACACTGCATAGAGTGATTGATTGACAGTGGTCTAGAGAGCCAATCAGGGTGCAGAACATGATGCACTTTAAAGAAGCATGCAAATCGCACAAAGAACAAAATCTATACAATTACAGCTGCAAAGGGTAAACCGAGAGTCAAGTGTAAAAAGGAAGCAAGAGAAATATCCGGATTTCTCCAAGCTGCAATCCTAAACCATGAGAATGTAAAGCCTTCTCAGATACTTGTCACCTGACATCAGTCTACTTTGGGGTTGACAAAACTCACTGCAGGCTAAGCAAGAATCCCTGGAAAATTATATAGAGGAAGCCATTACTGATGGTCTGGTTTGCTCGTCCATGTCACCAGCAGGGGCATCGTTCTTCTTTTCCAAAAAGAAAGATGACGGTTTTAAGACAAGAGGCTCAATCAAGTAGACCTAACCATCTTTAGGTAACCCTCTACCTCTCAAAGCCTCTGCTGTGGAACTCTTGCAAGGAGCCAACAATGGTACAACAATGTCTACTCAGTACCTCTACTCCTGCTGAGTGTCAGGATTTAGGGTCGGATCACGGAGCGTCTAAGACCCCAAGTCTATTGAAAACACACCTGTGGAAACTGAAGTCTTTTAACATTTTTTTTTGTAGCTGTAATGAGCTGTTTCAAAGAACACAACATAACTGTGTGTGTGTGTGATCATCACAGACACACTCAGTACAGTCTGGTAGACATGTTCCTACCTCAGTCATTGGATTCTGCATTACCAGACATTATCTGGTCTACTGCAACAACATTACAAAACAGCAACACACACACACACACACACACACATACACACACACACACACACACACAGTTGTCAGACTGGACTCATGACACCATTTTGGGACTTTCAGATTCAGAATAACTAGCTGCTGATTAAATAGTAGACATTGTGTTGATGAGCACTCTTAGTGAAAGCCTGTGGCTGTCCAATAAGATCCACGACAGAACCACTGCAAAGGTAAAGTTCTGGATTAAACTGAGACAACGTGAGCTTCTGAGGCTCTCAGCTTGTATTTCATATTGGCAAGAGAACCACGGACTGTCAGGATGGGAAAGCAATGAAGGGGGAGTTTTGTTATGTCATCTTTCATAGAACTGACCGTGTGTGTGGACAAACATTGATATTCAGCTATGTCAAACACCAGAAAACTTTGGTAGTTGGTAGAGAAACAAAATCTCAAAGCTAAACATTCACATCAGACATTTGACTTCCCCCTCTCACACTGCGTTTTCTTGATTTATTGCAACATTCCACAAATCTGACAGCGTCTTCTTAAATAACTACCGCCAACATGGCTACCAGAAGTGAAGTAGTCAGATAAATACATACTGTCGGGTCATTGTGCTGTAATTGGCTTCCATTGGAGAGCTTTCAGTGTGGAATAAAAAGGGCTTTGCTTGCCATGCTCTTTCTCACATACCAGACACACAAATCCATAGACATGCAATGACAGAATACTTGTACTGTGAGTCTGATAATCAGTAATCAAGTAATTGTGTGTGTCTGTGAACAGAAACGTGAACCAAAGATCTGTCTGTTCATGATGTTTGTCACTAGTTTGCTTGTGTGTGTCTGTGTGTGGGTGTTTGTGTGTGTGTGTGTGTGTTTGTGTGTGTGTGTGTGTGTGTGTGTGTGTGTGTCTGTGTGTGGGTGTTTGTGTGTGTGTGTGTGTGTGTGTGTGTGTGTGTGTGTGTGTGTGTGTGTGTGTGTGTGTGTGTGTGTAGACGCTTGCTCTGTGGTTTCAGAAATGTTCAGATTCTCAGTTCAAGGTATTTGTCGTGGGGTCAAAAACATCAGCACTGTTGCCATGGTCACCTGAAGATGAATATACTTTGACCTGTGACTTCCTGCAGAACTGTGCCACAGATGTAGATTGCTGTGAGGCATGGAAGAATTCTGCCAGTGGTTAGTGCGATCATGAAGGTACAGCCTGAGGCTTTGATAGTGCTTTATAAAAAGTACTTATGTCCAAGGAAATCCGTGTCAAATTCACCTTTTATGAGAGAAACTAAATCCTTCACCTAGACAGTTTGGAGGAAAAGCAGAGGGAGGAACTACACCAGAAGAACAGACTTACCTACTCAAGAACATTGTCAACAGTCGATAAACTGAAGAAAACTGTTTTGATGTCTATCTATTTGATTAAATGTTTGTAACGCTGGTAAAGTTCCAAATGTTTTCCGGTGAAGCAATCCTAAAAAATGCTGTGAAGTTTCAAATTTCTTGGTGAGTCATCTGCAGTGAGGAAATGAGTTAAGCACACTTGGTGCTGAAATGAAGAAGTTCAGGAGTGAGCGAAGAAGAAAATGTAAATAAAGTGAAGGAGAGAGTGAAGAAAAGAAGTAGAGTGGATGACAAGGAGATGCAGGAGGTGGTAAAGACCAAACGAAGGCCTTTGAGTGAGAGGTGGATCTGTACAGGTGAGGCAGAGATGGAAGGAGGATCAGCAGGTTAGGATGATGGACAGACATGGACATGTGCTGACAGGTTCTACTAGTGTGGTGGAAAGATGGAAGGAGAACTTTGAAGAACTGATTTTAAGTTTAAGTTTACTGAGTTTAAGAAGGGTTGCTGTTGAGGTTCTGACTGGTCTGTTTAACAAGATCCTGGAGAGTGAGTGAATGCCTGAAGAATGAAGGGAGAAGGGTTATGGTAAACGGTAAACACCACACCACAGGCAGCTGGTTTTGCTCAAAGCAGCACCTTCAGGTCTGTGATCAAAAGCACAGTTAGATTTTGAAGTGCGGGTTTCCCTCCGACATCTGCGTCAATCACACCACAGAGACACAGCACGATGTCAGCAATGCCAGAACACAGAACACTATTTGACTTTTTCTTGTAAGTCCACACTTGAGGAGTGTGTGACATAAACAATGGACCTGCTGAGGGACTGGAGGAGCCCTGGAAAGACTGCGGTCCTTTCTTCATCCGTAGCCCCTCCCACATGTGAGGAGCTCACCGCCTCATGGCCTGAAGAAGACGCCGACGTCTGCTTTAATGGATGATGATGATGAGCGCCAGCGCTGTGGCAGAAATGTGAATGGATCTGCTGTCAATCAAAGTATTGGTCACATCCATCACAGTGTTTCTGAATGGCTTATAAGTGAATGACCTACTAGTTTACAGTTACCGTTACCATTGAGACAACTGTTGCTGCCATTTTTGGCTTAATAATTAAAATTGAATTGAATTGAATTGCTAAAGGCTTTTTTCAAACAGCATTTTTTTTTTTGCTGTGACTCACAGTGATTCGAAATCCTCAGAAACACAATTTTAATGTGAATTTTCTTTAGATTTGTCCTTCATCATGAGAAAAATGTTACAAGATTGTTACTGGATTTTTATGGAGTGGATCTTTGAGCCAAATCTTCCTGGCTGAACTGGAATCAAACAGTCTGTTTGTTGAACTTCACTCATTCAGTTTGTATCGTTATATGTTTGTGTTGAACATTTTTAAATGGTGCCGATACGATGTGAACGTCACATGTACACTTGTGTTTGAAGCTCAGCAAAATCTAAACCCTGACGGAAATCCAACATTTTTAGTTTTGAAAAGGAGAGTCAGACGTCTCTGTTATGGTAACTAATACTCTGCTGCCTTATTCTAATCACATTTAAAATTATTTTAAGAAAAACTTTGTCTAAATAGATAGATGACTTTATTTATCCCACAATGGGGACATTTCATTTATCTGTGACAGCAAAAACGACATTCAGAAATAATCTATATAACATCAAAAAAGGACATAAAAAATGACATTCATATTAAATTATTAAAAATTATTATTCCAATTATTATTAAAATTATTATGAACATTTTTTTTATCGAAAATGAGATTCATATTAAATAAATAAATAAATAAAGTCTAGTCTCAGCTGTCAGGTTTGCTGAGGTTATCAGACTCCACTCCGTTTCTGCATGAACATGATTCACCTCAAAGACGCTTTCTACTGAAAAAAGCTGCTTAATGTTCTCTCATCACTACAGAAACTTCATGGAACTTTAGGTTAGAATGAATCCTCAGACTTTGCTGCAGTCAGAGGATTTTTATCAAGCTTTACTGTTATTCCTCAGATCACCACATATTTATCACATCGCTCAGTGTTTGTTCTTGTCCGTCTAGTTCACAAAAGGGTTTCTGGAGTTTCTGCCCATGTCTTCTCTTTTTTATGTTTTGGTAAACCCATCAAGGAGGAGTTTTCTAAAATACTTGTTGATAATTGATGATGTGGTGGTTGTGAAGGGGCTGCACACAGGACACGAAAACAGCTGCAGAGATCTTCAAACCTGAGACGGAGATGGAAGAGCGCGAACACAAAGCCTGAAAACGAAACCACAACACAATCAAGCAATGACTTAGACAACGAGAGTAACACAATGAAGCACAAAGCATTCATCTTTTCACACCACGACAACAGAAAGGGGTAGTGTGGTTTCAGTATTTGAACTTTTCAGAGGTATCTGAGGTAACTGAACCACGCAACATCCAAACCACAACAAGTGACAAACATGACAAAAAGTGAAAATGAAAATGTCAGGACACTGCAATGTTATTATTTTTGCAATATTTATTTAATTATTTTTACTCTACTCTTCTCTTTCTTAAATTTTGTTCCTCACCTCATTTATGAACCCTGCTAGCTTTTTGTTGTCGTCTGTAATTCATCCCGATTTAAGGGGGAATGAAAAGTTCCAATACGTGTTCTTACATGTACAAATGGCAATAAACCCCTTTTCCCCATATCAAGGTCATCTATAGATCATCATCTCTTCTGTAAAAACAAAGAGACCAGGTCTTTTCACAAAGCCATGAATAGACAGGTTACTTAAAAAAGTCCAGATGAGATGACAGCAGCAATATTCTATAGAATATAGCTGCTGTCAGAGGACTACAGCGGTCTGACACACGCATGAGAAACCCTGCAGACATGATGGACGGGTGAGCGGTCCGACACCGCCTGCTGCAGGTTCTGACACCACGCGTCGGAAATTTGAAGGTGTGTTTCTATCAAACTAATGAGGCAGATTACAAGTTAGTGCAGACTGCTCAGGTGGCACATGTGCATCTATCCACAGACAGACGAATTCTGTCACTTTTGCTGAAGTCTTCTCCACTCACCGTTAAACGGATTCCTGTGCAAATCCTCTCACATCTATTTTCATAGACCAAGCTGGTATAAAAGACGCACAGACACAAGAACAGACTTTGGTTCATTTATGTGAAAGAACACTCCCATGAGTCCTGACAATGCCAGCCAGCTCTCATTCTAGTTTTCCATTGAACCTCACTACTATATCCTGATTCAAACAGAATTTCTCTGTGAGCCGATAGAGGATCTTTGACCGACAGCCTCCACCAGGGAGGCTTTAGTGGAGGCAATGGAACACGGCTGACATTTCTGTGGACTCTTGTCAAGCCGGAGTTCAGCTCACTGAAGGGTTTCCCCACATGAAACTGTCTGGCCAGAATGGAGAGCCACCAATATTTGCTGTAATGTCCTTTCAGTTTTTTATAGTTATTGTGAATCTAAAGGTCTGTTAGGATGTTTGTAAGTCTAGATGCTGTTTTATGATGACCCTGAAGTAAAAATCCAATCAACTAATTACTCGATGCAAAAAACTATTTGAAGATCACGCCAATTAAAAAACGAAAAATAATATTCAAAAAAACAACATAACATTGTAAAAAAAAAAAACAACTAAATTCTAGATACCAAAGAGTAAAAAACAAACAAAAATAAATAAATCACAAAACAGAAATAATTTCCAGAAAAAAAAGTGTTAAAAAATGAAACTCAATGAGAAACCACAAAAGGTAGGAACTATTTATTATTTTGTATTTGTTTGTTACATTTAGTGTGTGTGGGGAGGGAAAGGGGAAGAATGTGAGGGGGGGGGGGGTGGAAGAGAGTAAAAGGGAGAGAGGTGGAGAAAGTGGGGATACAGGCACTGATTTGAGTAAGTTATTATTTTAAGCTGTAACTGTCAGGTAGGGAGGACCCAAAATGCAGATACGGGAGGCACACGGTTCCAGAGCAAACTAAACTAAACTTACTGTGGCATAGCATGAAACCATGGAAACCATGGAAGACATTAGACGTTACATGAGAGACGATAATGGACCAGCACAAGAGGAAGGCAGAGACAAGACGTAAATACAAACAGGAATGACAAGACACAGGTGAACATGATGAGGGCAGATTGGGACAGAGGAAGTAAAACTCAAGAACATGACAAAACAGAAAACCTTTCAAAATAAAACAGGAAACAGAACTCAAACATCGAACAGAACAAGATATAAAGGAAAATCTAATACAAAAGAAACCCAAACCATGACAGTACCCCCCCCCCCTCAAGGAACCGCACTGAGGTTTCAAAAGTCAATCAAGGAGGAGGGGGCCTGTGAGACGACCTTAGATACGCAACAAAGTACAGGGAGGCAAACCTTACCCTAACCCAACAACCAGCACCACAGGGACACGGACACCCCCAGACTCAGATGTGATGTGACCCTGGCTCTGGCCAGAGAACTCAGAAATCCCTCTCCCTGCGTGGAGAGAGGACTGCAAGGCCCAGGAAGCCGACACCCAGAGGACACGGCACCGCCACCGAGGGCCCTGCTCACCGTACCAGGGATGGGGTAGTGGAAGGGGACAGAAGGTTAGAGGTCCCGCCTTCCTCGAATAATGTGTGTGTGTGTGTGTGTTATGTTTTTTAACACTTGTTTTCTGGAAATTTTTTTTTTTCCTGAACGTTTTTATTTTTGTTTTTTTGCACTTTGGATCCTGGGATTGTGTTTTGTTTTGTCAAATGTAATGCTATTTTTTGTTTTTTGTTGTTGTCGTTGTCAGGGTGGGGTTGATAAAATCGATTAATCGATCTGAATCGATCCAAGCTAAATAAATCAATAATTGATCCATAAAAGTAGGGATCAATCCTTTCTGCTTTTCCTTTTCTGGTGACCTAAAGCTACTCTTGTAAGATTTGGTGACATCAAGCTTTGAAAGAATTTTACACAAGAGAAACTTAATGCAGATAAAATATATGTGGTTAATTGACTCATAATTATGGCTAAACACTTTATACACAAGTGTAAATATTCCAACCAAAAACCAGTGTTTTATGTTTTTCAGAAAGTAATGGTACTGTATGTGAACAGTATAAAATCCTCCACTAACAAAAAAGCTGTCAGAACAGTTGAAACATGGTCTCTCCTGAAAGTTTAACAGATTCCTTTGACTTTATTATTTTTGTTTTATTTTTGCATAACCTGTTTTACATAGTTATTATTATGGTTTTTGTTTTTTGTTCATTCTTCTGGCAAACATGAAGATTGTATTTTGCACACAGTGTGGAGTTTTGTTTTTGGTATTTTGTATGTGCAATATTTGTTAATAAAGTTTATTGGAAAAAAAAGCTTTGAAAGAATCGTGGTGCACAGCTGTAAAACAGTTTACAAAATACAGTCGGAGAGTTCATGGAACATTACTGACATACTCTGATACATCTACAGCGTAGCTTTAACAATAACAGCAGTAACACCAACGTCTGCTAGCTTGATGCTAACCATAATGGAATTTCCTTTAGGATGGCTAATGCTAACGCTAACACTCGTTTAACCTAAACATACGTTGGTGACTGAATGAACAGCTTTATAGCACTTTGACGAAACAGTTTTCTAAGTAACCATTAGTGGTCTAAAGCAGTGTTTTTCAACCTTTTCTGAGCCACGGCACACTTTAACCTTAAAAAAAATCCCGCGGCACACCAGCATCCAAAAGCTAAACAAAAAAAGGAGAAACTCAGAGTCTGTATTGATCTACAGTCCCTCCACAATCTCACGTGCATTATTGAGATAATTGTTGCAGAAAAAGCTGGAAACTGCAGCTGTTTTTTTTTCTAAAAGATGCAATAAAAGTAAAATTAGAAGATTTAAAAACAGTTTGAAGTGTGTTCGTTGGTTTCAAGAAGTTTAACAACGCTGTCACTCTCACAACCCAATGCATCATGGGAGATGTAGTGCATAAAGCGGCTGGAGATCGCTTTTCAGAGCTTCATGGTTTTGTTCTCTTGTTCCACGGCCTGATACTGGATTCTGTGGAAAGCTGCACCGCTAAAGACGAGCTTTAGCTGGTATTTTTGTTGGAACTGAGAGACTTTACAAGCTAAATCCGGACAAGGAAGTTAAGATTTTAACCACTTCTGATTGGTCAGACTGATGACATGTGATTAAGCCCCCCAAGAATGATTGGTGGAGACAGTTAAAGGGGCGGGGCTTTTCCAAAATGCAGTCGAAGCTGCAGCTAAATCGAGGTAGCATCATTCTTATCAAAATGTCTTTAATAAAATAAAATGAACGCAGAGAAAAAAGTATTTTATGATCTTTCATATTCCTAACTCCTCAGTGTTTTATCAGGGCCTGTTTGGATGAACACAGAGCTGAAATCCTGGAGATGGGAAATGTTTTTACATCAGTGAATGAGGGCAATTTCCCACGGCACACTAGCGTGCCGCGGCACACTGGTTGAAAAACACTGGTCTAAAGCACCGTTTTTGGTCAAATCTTCAGGAATAAAGTGTGCTGCTGTAGCGCTAGCTCCACCTAGTGGCCAAACAGAAAAGCCTTCTGCAGAGGCAGAACGTGATGATCTGCACATTTTTGCTGGAGCCTCTCCTTTTGCATGTGACAACACTACATGGTGCTGGTTTATTATTTCACTCATATGTGCAGTATGTGAAGAGTATCAGATCAATATTAATATCTTTAAAGCGTATTTACATGGATCTATTTCCATACAAATATGTCTACATGTGTCAACCATGTAAATTCAAAACTGAATTGAATCAAATCGAATCGATTCTGGAGATCATTGCTGGTATCCAGTCGTAGTCGTGATTTTTAAAATATTTTTGTGTGGAGGGATTTGTTGGTGTGATTTACACTTCAGGGCCACCGTACTATTTTAACTGTACAAACATTTTTAACCTGTTAAGGCATTCCTAACAAACATTTTCTTAAATCAAATCAAATCAAACTTCCCTCTAATAACCCTTGTGCTATCCTATGGGGTCCAGATGACCCCCCCCCCCCCCCTTCCATTGAGGTGTTCTCCTACCATGACAAAGGTGGATAAAGGTGGAGAGGATTTCATGTAATCCATGGACACCAGTGAAGATCACAAATCAGTGAAGAACAAAGGTTCAGAGCTCTGTCTAGTGGGTCTAGATGACCCCACTCCCAATGTTAACATGCCTAGGATAGCACGAGGGTCAAAGGTGACTCCTAAAGTTTCTGTTCAGGTTGATCCTCTGACAGCAGGTTACATTTTCTCCGCCTCTCAGCATGAAATGAGCACATTATCTGCTTTCCAACAAAGAACAGATTTCAGTTTGTGATGATTAGTTAGATGGAGGAAGCTGGTTGGCCGTGGCGACCCCTGAAGGGAAAATAATGTTTGCAATGTGACCATTTGATGACTTTTCAGTGTTTCAACAACTCAGTGTCAGAGTTTGTTCTTCTTGCTCATGAAAGGAAGCAGAAGGAGAGACCGGCAGGACGCTCAGGAGCGTAACCACAGTATTTTCACTTCATCTCCACTATTTTCGTTGAGTCTTTTGTTGTTCTATCCCTTCATATGTGGTGACTCCTGCTTCTGCGCGGTCTGACCAGAGAGGGCAGAAGAGTTCAGCTCCTGCGCGCGCGCGTCTGGCTCCTGCGCGCGGCTCCAGCAGGGCTGAGCCGCCGCTCCGCTCGGCTCCGCTCGGCTCCGCTCCGCTCCGGGCTTTACCTCCAGCCGCTTTAGATCAATGTCTCTCTGCCTCTCTCTCCAGCTGTAAGGCGGCGGAGGACGGAGTGAGCGGGTTCGAACCCCCTCCCCTGCTCACACGGAGCAGACCTCCGGGAAGCGGCGCGCGGGGCTGATGGAGACTCAGCCTGATAGTTGCAGCAACTTCTTCTCCTGGACTCTGAAAGGGGGGAACTAATTTCCTGCTTGCCAGTTTTTGGGTTCCCCCTCCCGCCTGTTTCCGTCTGTCCTGCGGGGGCTTCCAGCCCAACCGGGGCATCAGGGGCATTTTGGGGGGAAAGGGAGACAGAAGCACCTCTGCTCTCCCCATCAGCTGACTGAGCTTCTCTGTCCTCCACATGTTTTTACCAACAGCTGGATTTAAGCGGCGCCACAGAACAGCTGGATTGGGTTTTTTTCCGAACCACCTCGAACTCGCTGGGACCGAGCGTGGCAGCATGACTGCTTCGGTTGGATGTACGGTTGGAGTGTGGAGGGTTCGAGCCCGGAGGAGGACGCGGGGACTCCACACGCCGCCGCTGCTGCTGCTGCTGCTGCTGCTGGGAGCGCGCGCCACAGCGCAAGGTGAGAGGGCGCGTGCTGCCCGCATCCCGTTTTTCTGCGTGTTTCAGTGGGTTGGATGAACGCACAGGTTTGCGGGCGCAGGGCACAGGCGGCCAGCCGTCCTGGCTGAGCCGCAGAGCCTCGCAGGGTCTGAGTGGGTCTTGGTCCTGGGTGGTCTCAGCAGCTGATGGGGGTGGGGGGGTGCTGCGGTGCAGATTCTCGTCCCGGTTCCAGATTTCCGTCCCGGTTCCAGATTCTCGTCCCGGTTCCAGATTCACGTCCCGGTTCCAGATTCTCGTCCCGTCCTCCGCTGCTGACGGGTCGGTCGCTCGGTGTTTTACTGGGATGATGCCTCAGTTTTCTGCAGTCTTGCATCTCCCCACAGTCTGCTGGGTCTGACTGGCTGATCCAGGTTTAGTGGCCCAGAGCGGCGTGATCAGGGGGTGTGCTGCCCCCCCCGGCCTTAATAACAGTTATGATGGTGACCCACTCTCATGTTGTTGCTAATGTTGGTCAGATCATCCTCCACACTGTGGGTTTGGGGTTTGACTGGAAATATCCCCAGATTCTGGTCTGATCGTGTCTCCCTCAGACCGTTCATGTGTGACAGTTAGTTCAGAGCCGGAACCGTCAGACGTGACAGCAGTCAGGCTGGACTGCAGCCTCTGGATTTGAGTGGAAACAGCTCAATTCCAGGTTTCATCAGGATTCTAATAATATCCTCAAACAGCTGCATCCGATTTGCAGAAAAACGAGATTTTATCCACTTTTTTAAAAAATAAAGTCAGATAAGACAGACTGTATTAAGTCACAGAGGTGGAACTTATTGAAGCCATCTTGTGGTTAGTGCTCATTTCCAGCTGTTTCTGCCTAAACGTCACATCAGCAAAGCTTTATTTGTCATCTGATTTTCATTATTGAACCAACATGCTTGGAGAGATGTTGGACTGACTCTCGCTCTGTGAACCTCCCGCTGTCAATACATTTCATTCAAACACTTTCATTAAGCTAATTGATGGCAGGAGAGCACGCGCACACTAACACACTGTTGCTGCTGCTGCTGCTGCTGCTCCGCAGCTGCGGCTCCGCGCGTCTGTGCTGCTGCTGAAATGCTGCGCTGAAAATTTGACCGACAGCTTTTATCCACTGGATGCACGCACACACACGTGCACGCGCACACACACGCACACACATACATACACCCGCACACAAACATACACGCGCACACATACGCACGCACACATACACACGCTCATACACACGCACGCGCACACATATACACGCACACACATACACGCAAGCACACAAACATACACGCGCACACACACGCGCACACATACACGCACGCACACATACGCACGCACACATATAGGGCATACACACGCATAGATACACACGCATGCGCACACCCCTATACACGCACACACATGCACACGCGCACACACCTATATACGCACGTACACATACATACACACGGGCACATGCATCCACACGCTTGAGACACAGTTTGAGTCTTGAAACCTTCAGAAAATCCTGACAGTCCTTGGAGGCGTCTTTCAGCCTGCAGCAGTGGTCTGGGGGGGCTGCAGCCTCTCACCCCCAGCAGGGGCTTCACCGACAGGACCCCTCAGTTTACCTGATGGGGATCAGTCAGTTGTTGGTCGACTAGAAATCAAACAACTGGGACTAAATTCAGGTAAAAGGAAAAGGTGAAAGACAGGAAGTGAGCCTCTACTTGAGACTTGAGACAAACGGCACAGCAGCCTGGATTTACTGAAGCGTCTATTCCAGACACTACAGTCTGCCATTTGAGATGCAGAGCTCCACCAGCCTCTGCTGGTGTTTTAGAGTTTCCTCAGGTCTTTGTTACCCTCAGAGGCTTTAATGTTACTCAGACTAAGAGAATTTGTCAGGAATTCCCGTTTTTGTATTTCTGTTTTCATGGGGATCTCTTGATTTTCATGCTGTCATGACAGGATTACAGAGGATTACATCACTATCTAGTCACTTTTGGGAAAAGGATGTTTCAGAGGAATATCGGTGGGAAAATAAATGCTCTGTTCAGCTCTTCCTCTCACCTCAAGGAAGTTCCTTCTTCAGATGGTGACGGATAGAAGGCATGAAGTGAAAAGGAGCTGAATGCATCATGTTTGCTTCTGTTATTAGATTATTGCCTGGGAGCTCATAGTTCATCAGTACACCGAGTCTCTGAGGGGCAGAGGATTCCCCTCCACCCTCGTCTTCGCTTTTCGCTGTAGGATGAAGGCTGGTCAACCCCCCTCAGGTTGGGTCATCCCTTCTGTGACCTGTTGGGTTTGTTTGCATCTCTACTCTCACGAACATGTCATTAAGGAGAGTTTTTGTGCCTTTGGCAAAGCAGCACAGACTAGGCCTGCACAATATACCGCAAATTTATCGTTATCGCAATATCAACCGGTGCAATATGCATATCGCAAAAGTCAGCAAAAATCTCAATAAATGGTTACCTTACATGTGCTAAAACAATCTTATGGCAGCTTGAAGTATTTAACGAATCAAATAAATCCATGTATGCATTTGACCAATCAGATGGACCCTTTCAGGTTGTTGTCCAATCAGATGGAGGCATTATGTTAGATGTTTGCCTCCTACGTCAACGAGGGTCATTTGGAGTATAATTTTTAAATTGTTGCAGTGAAATGGAAATGATGTTTTTGGTGGTTTACTATTTGTTTATATACCGTAAATTATATCATTATCGCAACATTGATCACTCATATCGCAAGTGTTGCTCATATCGTGCAGCCCTAGCACAGATGGATATATAACGTATGTCTCAGGGTGACGTCAGTGTTTGAACACGGCGCTCAGAGCAGACGTTTGTCCTCACTGAGCGTTGGACTGCTCTGCTGTTTGGAAGACGTGTGGCTGAGACCTGCCTCTCAGTCGCTGCAGTGGAGGGGCACTAAATGAGTCAAGAAACCCCACAATCCCACGTTGGCACACGTTTGAACCTTGCTGACATGTGGCTTTGAACATATGGAACCGTATGTAATCCTTTGACGCCTGAATTATGAAAGCAGTTTCCATGCAGACCGAATCATCTCTAAACAGAAATGAATTTATTTTCTTTTATGCACTCAAACTATGTGAAACTACGAACATGCGCAAAGCCTGAAATGTACAGCTGTGTTCATGTGTGACGGATGTCAATAAATCAGACCGTTAGCCAGCGCACAGGCCGGACTAGAAGATGGACAAACGTTGTCTGGTCTGATGAGTCTCCATTTCTGCTGCCACATTCAGATGGTAGGGTCAGAATTTGGGGTCCAACCTGGTACTAGCAAAGTGACCGGTGAGGGTCCATCTGCTGTATCTTTTCCTCAGAGTAACTGATTACCCTAATCTTCTGTTCACTGTCCAGATGAACATTTTATCAGAAGGAATCAGTAACTTTGCTTACAGTAACACTACACTCACTCTTTACTCAAATGAATCATTTCATCGACATCTGTGCCTCCACTTCTGCCAGCTCCACGTTCTCTTTTCTATCCTACAATGTTCCTCTTCATCTTCTGTGTGTCAGCTCCATGGTTAACATCCTTTCTACCGATTCACCAGCTACTTCTTTTCTGCACACCTCAAAGGCATCTCAGTTTAGGCTTGCTGGCTTTATCTCCAAAACATCCAGTGTGATCTTTCCCCTGAAAAGCTAGTTTCTAATCCTGTTCATCTCCGTAAATATAAAAAATGGAGTACATTTAGGGTCAGAATGTTTAAGATTCCAAGCTCTCTTTTTTAACAGTTATCTGTGACACAGTGATACATGGTCACTGCATTATGACAGTAGCTTTTCATCAGAGAAGCACTGATTTTACTCTAAGAATGTTAATATTGATGATATCTGTGCTTGTAGCTCAATTTGAAATCAGGACCATTGAAATATAGGAAATGAGTGGAGACGTGTACCATCCATCAGTCTCAGGGCCAGCGGTACTGTGAGGAAACAGTTTAAGGCCGTAAAGCACCTGCGATCCTCAGGTTGCCTCTTGTGAATGGAGTGCATGTTGTTCCTGCTGTGGTTAACCGCTTTCTTTAACAGCTGCAGCTAAAATCAAATCCCTGCAGCTATTTATGTTCCTCCCTCCTTAACACGATGCATGTCTTTGAAGGGCTTGATTGTGGACACAGTACGTTCTCTCTATCATGATCATGTGAGCTAAGGTCAAAGCGGATCAACATCCTGCTGGTTGAGTAGCCAGACTTCACACTGAAGACACATTTCCCAATGCTGCTCCTCTGGTTGAGTTTGGACAGGCATAGGCAGGGACACCAAATCTACCCCGTGTTAAATGTCTTCCGTCTGCAGAAGAGGTTCATAAGGCATTAACAGAGGCCGTTCCCAGATATTTCAGGACAGATTTAAGTCGCAGCTTGTGCCTAATCACCACATATCAGGCTTTTGTGGATTTCTGTACAGAACAGCAGGTTGTTGCAGTCTCCTCTCAGCAGTTGGCCTTTTTCATTTCTGCTAGATATTATAAGTTCAGCAAAGCCTGCTATGAAACTTGGGGTTTTACTTCAAATACAGCATTCATAGACAGGTCTAGAGGCACCGTAAGTTACATGTTCTTTTCATAGTTTGGCCAGGGGTGCGACTTATTTGTGACTTTTTCAGACATAAATAGGCTCAGATATTCATTATTTTCTCTCTATCAACCACTAGAGGGCACTGTAGGTGTGTCTTTCAGTAATTGCTGCTGACAGCAACGCAGAAGAAGAAGCGCCATCCAAAACAACCATGGAGTCTGATCGCCCTGCTAAGTTTCATGAGACGTTAGCATTCATGTTTTTATCCTTTTATCCTCGGACTAATGCGGGACAGCAAGTCCTTAAAGTGGGTCACAGAGAGGATCAAAGTGCCGTCATTCAGACGCAGCTCCTGCAGGAGACTGTGAAGATCGGCATTTGTAGGAAAAGAAGAGTGAATGATCTGAAGAAGGCAGATGTGGAGACATGCTCTCCGGTGTTTTTGAGGAGCTCTTCAAAACAAAGAAACCTGATCCTTCCACTGTACAGGAGATGCAGTCAATGCTTCCATGTAGCCATGGGGCTGATGACCTGACGGAGCTTCTCCCACACGCAGCAGGAGCGTCTGCTGTATGAACACATTTTTGGAGTCAGTCACACTTTTCACCTGAAAGTGCGACTTATACTCCAAAGGGACCTATATGTGAAAAAAAAAAAAACACGTTTTTTTTAATTAGAAAAGCCAGTGTGTTTGTGTTCTGAGTAGATTTACTATTATCTTCGGTGTTTTTCATGCTTTGGAGATATTCATAATTTCTGGCTGTAGTGAAAGTATTGACTATGAAAATGTCCCCTGATCAAAAACCCATCTGATCTCTTCCAGTCCAGCAGTGTCATCAGTTCACTTCATCGTTCATCGTTTTGTGGGAAAAGTGACGAACTTCTTTCTCACTGTGTGTCTGAGTTTCACTTAGAAACTTTGACACCGTCTTTTTAAAATGAACACACATTAAACATTTATCATCAGTTTTCTCTCCAAGCTGTTTGTTAAATTGTAATAGGATCATATAGTCATCATTATGCTGAGCACAACATGATTGAAATAACTAAAAGGACTTTAAAAGCCGATTTAACCTCCCAGCTAAATACATGTAACCATTTAATTGCAGACATGTTTCACTTGCAGTGTTGTGTGCACACACTTACAAAGCAAAGCCACGCACACACATCCCGACAGGAGCAGGCAGAACTCCTTTTGGTGACAGAGCTTGGAGCTGTGCCCCACCAGGAGGTCTTTGCAGCATCTGGACAGGACGACATCCGCTCTAACTGTCCAATGACAGGACTCTAGGTCTCAGGGTTCAGGTCTGGAGGAAGTTTGATAGAATTGGAGGCTTTAGTGTGAAGATCTGTACCTTTAGCGTGTTTAATGTTTTTGTTCTGGTGCTTAAAGATTTTTGAGTTTAATCTTGTTTGCTTCTACATTTCATGTCACTTATGATTTCATTGTTTGTCAAGTCTCTTGCACACCAGGTCTGAGTCTTTAATTGTGTTGATGTGGTTTAGTTCATTAGTCCCCCTTAGATTTTTTCCAGTATTTATAGTTTCAGCTGTTCAGAGTAAAGTCCTCTGCGTCTCATAGCTCTGGTATTTTTTTTCTTTCATGGTTCACTTGATTCATGTTTTAGTTTTTCAAATGTGAGTAAATGCTGAACAGCTTTTTGAACCAATCACTGCGATCCTCGGATCTCTGTCCTAATGAGACGTCTGCACCTGTCAGCAGGTGACCTGAGCTCAAGGCTGCACTTGCATCAGCGGTGAAGGTTAAAGGGCTTGGCTCCTTACACAGTTCAATGAAAATGAGATCTGGGCTTGTAAAGGGTCTGAGTGGCATGATGGAGTAGTGGTCCTCACTGCTTCCTCACTGCAACAAGGCCCTGGTTTGTGTTCTGAATAGAGTTTGCATGTTTCCTTATGAGTGCTCAGGTTTGGTTTGGCTTCGTCCAACAATCCAGAAACATCCGTCTTTAACTGCTGACCATAAATGGACTCCTGAGTGGTCTGTAGTGGGCTGGTCAAGAGTCCAAGGTGTCCACCACCCTTGCACCTCAGCATCAGGTAGAAGCCCCAGCATCCTCACCACCCTGCAATGTAACAAACAGGTGTAGAAGGTGGATGAGCTTCCAGAATACTCCACCATTTTTGGGTGTGTCTGGCTGTAGATTATGGATTATTGACTTTTTAAAGAACAATTATCTGCAGCTGAGGTTAAGCTCTGCAGCCTCTGGGGCAGCTGAGTGGAGCCTTCGACCCTCACCTCAATGCTTAAATCTGCCTCTCTTGTGAGGGCAGTAGAGGGTCATCATTGGCCCAGGTACAACTGACCAGCTGCACCTGTGCCTAATGAACATCTCAGCTTAAAGCTCAAGTCAAAGGAAAAAGTCTGCATCTTGCATAACCGATGTCTGACCGTCTTTGAGGTCTGTTTCCTTCGTTCCAGCGGCGCTCCACTCCTTGCTGTCGTCCTGTAAGCTCATTGGGTGAGTGGTTCTAAAACCAGAACTCTGAATAAAGTTAAACACAGATTTATTGAAGAAATTGGTGCAGAAAGTTCTGATGGGTTTTAGAAACAGGAGTCACCCAACCGGGTCCTTCAGGCAGACAGGGGAGGCGGTTTAATAGCAGACAGGTTCACGGGGGTTACACTGGAAGATGAGCATAGTGTGTGTGTGTGTGGGGGGGGGGGGGCTGCAGAATTGGCTGGTGCAATAAAGACTGTCCATTGCCGGTGCAGGGCGGTAAATGTCTGAAAATGTCAAGTTCTTAAATGTGGTCTGAGCTAAGTCCAGATCCAGAATGTAGAGACCAAAGGACAGAGACGGACGCCGATTTGCTGGGCGGACTGGGAGACAAAAGGGCCAGAGGCAGACGGGGAAGATCCAGGAATGGTAGAAAGGGTCAGGCAGCAGTGACCAGAGCTGTGGCGCTGATGCAATGCGGTCAAAAAACTGGCAGAGTGGCTGAGAGACAGAGCTGCTTAAATAGGGGTCACACAGGTCAAGGCAATGCAAACATATAGGGAGCAACGCAACGGGACGTCCTGAGGTCAAAATCAAGGCTTGGGGCAGGAAATGAGGCCAGAACCACAACACTTCCATTCTTCTCCTTTGCAGTGGTTGCATCTGCAGTTTGATTTCTTGAGAGATGTCTTCAGTCCAGCTTTGCTCACGCAGGAGATCTGCGGTCAACTTTGTTAGACTCCTGTCACACAGTGTGGACTCCCTTAACCTCTGGAGATCGCTTAAATCATCCCATCATTTGAACAGCAGCATTTTATCCTGCAGCTGAACCTGTTGATCTTGAGTCAGAGCAGCCACCCTGGACTTCTTCCACTCGGCGTTCAGCTCCAGCGCTGGACCCTCAGTGCATTTCTGTAACAAATGAAGTGGAAGGCACTGTGGTTTGGGAGGTTTATTGCACGGCCAAATGAAAAACAGTGTGTGTCAAATCACAGCCAGGAGCGGTGAATTAATAAAGTGCATGAACGAAGACGATGTGTGAGCAGCTGCCCCACTCTCTCTCAATGATTTTTTCTCTCCAGCAGTGGAGCCAGGACATCATTAACAAATCTGAGAAGATCAGTCAACCTGCACTGCTCCGGCGTGTCGGTGCAGCATTAGTCAGTGGTGGACCTGAGGCTAATTACTGCAGAGGGGGATTGGAAACTGTTGGAAACACACTTATGTACAGTTGTTATCAAGTTCCTTTTTTGTGCCGAGTGGCTGCCTATCCACGTGGAAACTTGTGTTGTGAGGTCATCCTTCACCTATTGCAGGTAACACAAGCTTTCTGCTATCAAATGGATATGCACTAAACATCTTTTCAGTAGTCCATTAACTACGTGGATTATTGTATAAAAGCACATTTAAACATTCAGAAAGCAAAGCTCTTTTAAAATGTGTCTATGGTTCAGTCACCTGCTACACAACAGCAGCAGAGCTGTTCACACAGCTAGAACACAGCAGCAGAAGCATCTGTACTCGGAACGCCTTACAGATTATTAATGCTCTGATAAACCACAACGTAAAAGATCATTTATTCTGACACCTGAAAACAGGCATAAAGTCTTGTTTTGTTTGCCTCTTTTTCTTGAAGCACAGGACCATAATGGTGATGTCAATTAGAACACACAATGTTTGTGCATCCAAAGCAGCAGAATGAGAGAAACTGCAACTGCGTCGATTTTCTGGTCATTTAGGGATAAATTGAAGTTATGTGAACATTTCTCTTCACAGAAAAAAATACAGTTTTTAGATGCTAAAAATGCAATTTACACATTTAAAATCTGGATAACCCAGCAGTGCTGGTGTCTTTTCCGCTTTATACAACCATTTTTGTCTTCAACAGACGTGTGCATGTTTGTGTGTGCCCGTGTTTCTGCGTCATTTAGAAAAAGGGTTTTGCTGTGTTGGAAGAGATGCAGCACAAAGCAAACCAAAACACTAAAGTGCAAGAACCGAGTGCAATAAACATAAACACAGACGTCCGTCTAAACATTAAAGGGACACATGCGTGGCATGCAAGCGTGCATGTGAAATGCTGACTCTCAGAGGTAACTGGTGGTGACAACAGTTTCTGCTATTTGGAAACGATCAATGAAAGCTATACCAAGTATTACATAAAAATGACCTTTAAAAAATCACTGCACATCAAAATGCTAAATGTCAAAGTTAGAGCATGCAAAGATGCAGCATCACATGCAGAGTTTAACACAACTCTGGCTTTTGCATCCTAACAATTGTGTTACAACAGTATCACCCAGTGACGTGCATTCAGGGGAGGAGGTGAGGCTGCAAAATTTAGCTTGAAAAAAAACAAAACAAATATACTATTTTAAATAAAAAAAGTGAAAAAATGATATTTTTAGACATGTCTATTTTATGATGACTTTTTTTCTGTGTGGGTTTTCAACGTTTCTTTAGTAAAAAACGAGAAAGCAGCAGGTGAGACACGGACAGCCTGTAGCTCCCCTGCATGCATGTGCTTTACTGTTTTGGTCTTTCTATGGTCAAAAAAGACGCTTTATTTTTAATTACTTCATTTGCTTCTTTCTTGCCAACTGTTTGATTCCAGTGGTGCAGTTTGGGACTCATTTAGTCTTTTTATCCTTTAAAAACACTCTTTAAAAATACACTAGATGAGGCCCGCAGTACGCCTGCCTCAAGGCAGAGGGCGCTGGTGGTCCCAGAGAATGTGACACTGCGGCTAAAGAATAATAGAATTAATGGCAACAAGTAAAGAGCAGCTGTTGTTATTTTTTAATATCGTTCAGCATCATTTTCTAAATGGAGGATTTTGTTTCTAAGCTCAGGAATTTGTGGAAACCGTCACTCTGAAGGAGCGGCACACGGACTATTTTAGTAAAAGTAAGTCAATAATGAAAAGATTGGTGATTTTTTTTATGCTACAGTTTGTAAACAGAAGAAAAATGTTGAATTATAATTTGAAACAAAACCCTTTACCTTATCATTCAATGTTGAATGAGCTGCTCTGTAGGGTTCATTTGTCTGATGACGTCAGCGCCTCACCGCCGTTAACCTCACCACACGTCACCGTATCACTTCATGAGGACTGTCTTAGTTAGAGAAAGCCCCCATTAAACAAAGCAAGAAAAACAAAACCTGAGCAAAATCAAACCTATAGCGGCGAGAACAATATGACTGCAAGACAAAATAACCCAAACACCTCTGTGGTGCATCTCTGCATCCCCAACCTTTCATGTTTAAGCTACGTATGAATGATTTATGGATTGAAACCCAACAAAATAACCTTCCCCTAGGTGCCCAGAGTCAGAATGTAACTGAGTTTACATCCTTTTCTGAGCTCCACAAATGATTTCATTACATTTTTTTGTCACAAATACATTTTTCACGTCTTCAAAACTCCCCTTTTCAGCTAAAATAAAATAAAAAAAGGAAAGACCTGCAATCTTTTCAAACTTTGAATCAGCAGCACTTGCAGTCTAAAAGCCTCCCTTGTGGATTGACAAAAGCTCAGGATGTGTTAGTGTTTCTTTATCATTGAGGGAAGAAAAAAAGCCTGTGGATGATTTACAGAAAAATAATGTGCCTCTGTTGCAGACATTAGCGCTTCATTTGGGCTCTCAGCTGTCTATATTTAACATCATCTGCGCTCACATTCATGCATGATTCATGCTGGGAACCTGCATTACCTGCCTGAGGTGCAGAGCATCTCGCTCACCCCGGTGCCCCTCTCATTAATGCTCCTGAAGGCTTTTACATTAATTAGTTTTTACTTCTTCCGTCCTGCTTGCTGTTGGCTCCTTTAGCTGCTTTCTGTTGTCGGCTTGTTTGGTTTGTTCAACAGATGACAAATTAGGGGCTGATTAAGAAATACTGGGTAACAAGAAGATATGCTGTAATAAAGAACGGAGCAGTTTTTGCAGCTGGATGCATACAATGAAAAATACTCTGTAACTTTACTTTCTTTCTTTTTTTGCAGGTTTATAATATTTTGGATTCAAATAATACAAATAATGTTAAAGGTGGCTTTTCAAAAACCTTTAAAAATTATTTTTCTATTTTTAAAACTCATCCAAAACCCTGAGAGATAATCAAATATATTTATAATAAAATTCAAACATTTTCATTTCTTCAGGGAGCTGAAGATAGCAGTGAACGACTATGTATGCTGTATAATAGTCAGGCAGCAAAAGACCTTAAAACCTTTATGTGTGTTAAACAAATGTGCTTTGTTTTCTAAAGGGAGAATTCCTTCATGTTTTAGAAGAACATGGATGCGCTGCTACGTTTCTTTGATGCAGTAATTTCACTGAAAGACTGAACAGAGACACAACGACCTGCTGCTGCATCAGACAGAAGAAATCTGAAAATGCTAATCTCACATTCCCGCAAAGTTAGGTTTTGTTTTTTAGTCTTCTTATAGGTCGGGTGTCGGCCCCCTGAGGGTGCAGAACGGGACTCCAGCAACGTCTTTTTCTTTTTTTACCTCCATCTATCGTCTAGTTTGGACGTCCAGGTGCTTCTCGTAGTCCAGATGTGGAGGTTGTAGCTGTTCTACGCTCTGGTTGTCTAACTTTCATCACGGCTCCTTGAGCAGTCCTCATTATTTAGGGGGGGTTGGAAAACGTCAACTTTTTAAAACCCGCCTGCGTCTCACCTCGCCTGTTCTCTACATGTCGCTGCAGCCCGTAGCCATAAAGGAGCATGAACAATGTCTCTCTACGGGGTCACCAAGCGGTGGACGACCTACGACCAGAATGTTTTGTGGGGGCCGCCCACGGGCCCCGTACAGATCTGCCTGTTTTTCACCCATGCGGGGTATGTGACTGAGGCTTTACCTACACTCTTCTTTAGTGGATTTGCTTTTTCTTTTTATTGTGAGGCACTTTGAAAAACTATTTTTATTAATTATCCCACTCAAACAAATGGCTTGACTTCTGTGATTTTTGGTGTTTTGGTTCAAATTTAAAGTGAACCTTTAAGTATTTAAGTTGTTAAACAACACATTTTGGGGGAATTCTGTACAAATAGAAACAAGAGATGAAATCAGATGTCAGCTTCTTCTCTGACTTTAGCAGCTCCTTGTAGTGGTCTTCACAGTGAATCATCTGCCTCCATCTAACTGTCTCCTCTACATCCTCCTCTCCTCATGACCTCCTGCTCTACATCCATGCTCCTCCTCTTCCAACATCACCCCTGTTCCTCCTCTGAACCATCTCCACCTGCTCCCCTTCCCATCTATAATCTGTTCCTCTGGATTCCTTCCTGGTCCATCCTGGTCCCACAGAGAACCTCAGCATCTTCCTCCCTGCTGCCTCTGGCTCCGCCTCCTGTCTCTAAACCAACCACATGCTCTCACCACAGTCTGCTGCTCCTCTGCTGTCGTTCTTGCTGAAACTCTTTAGTCACACCCACACCTGAAACCTTCCTCCACCTGTGTGCTACACACCTCTCCACCTCCACCGGTGCTCCTGAAGGCTGATCCAGTTCTTAAATGGATGACTGACTGCAGTGAGAGCTCATTTCCCAGCCCTAGAAGGCAGTAATACTTCAGTGATATTTACTTTGTAATTTTGAGTTTGTGTTATGTTTGAGCCCATGTAGAGTCCTGGCTAAAACTGGTTACATGTTTCTGCTAATGTTTGCTGGCATGTTGGAGGTTAAACTTCTTTTATCTGGTGTCAAGCCCTCATCCAAGGCTTATGAGCTGCTTTTAATCATGGCTGAGGCATGAAGGAAAACCTAGGAGTGCACATCATTAAAAGCCTCTTTTCAAATCTTTGTTATGCCTGGTTTTTCTCGCGTAGCAGGGTGGTTTGGTGTTTTATGACGTAGTTACAGTGTTTAGAGCTTAAGCGTGCTTGGCTGAAACCATCTGCCTACATGAGTCCTTTGCAGTGGGACGTGGCGGCTCCTAACCTGCTGCAGGTGTCCGCCACATGTGGGGGGGAGACCTTGACCCCTTTATCCCCCTCATCACTGCTGGACCTTCCTGCTCATCGCTGAAAGGGGAGAATTCATTGCCTCAGCAGCTAAAATGAATGAAACACAGGCACACTAATGGATCTGGCATAATACATCAAAGTAATGCACTTTTTCATTCACTAAGCGGCCGCACACGCTAACCTCTTTTCAGGGGGGAGAGGATCGTCGATGCCAACACAAAAGTGTGAGACCGTTTAGAAGTGTTGCAGCTGCTGTGATTATTTTCTGTCAGTGGTTTGACTGAGCTCCTGTCCAGCTGTAATCACCGCTAAGGAGGTCTACAGATGACAGTCAGCAACACTTTGGAGTACGCTGCCTAAGAAGCCTTCACCGGATGAGACCAATGATCTCAGCTGCAGCAGTTTCCCTTCATAAATATTCATATGTCGAGGCGTGGCATCGAGCAGAGCGAGCCAGGAGCACGCCTGGAAGCCAGTGAACTTTTAGCACTCACAAAGCCCAGCCCCCCCGCTCCAGCGCTGCGGCTCAGCCAGATGAATTTATAGCCACTTACAGAGATTACTGATGCATCTTGCATGCAGCAATCCCACACAAAGTTCTACACCCTCAGAGGCTGCAGCCAGCTACACATCAAACTGTCAGACACAAACACAATCGCTTAGCTTAACCCAGGTTATCCTGGAGCACGTTTGGTTGGACCTTAGCCCGTTTCAGCTGCCAAACTGTTTAAGGTTTATGAAAACCGGCTCTTGGTCGTCAGTCTTGCATAGATTTGATTCCAAAAGGCGAACAGCAGTGAGCATCCATCCCTAATCGGTAGAATGTAGCTCTGCATAGGTGCAGTCTTTAGGATGTTTTAACTGTGCTTCATTCAAAAAACTTTAATACCCATTTTCTGTGGTTTACATAGAACTATTTGCCCCTGACTTTAAAGCTAGAAAAATGGGGCAAACAGATGGCAGAAGGCAGTTAAATATCTAGATGTCTCTGTCTCTGCTGTTTAAAGAATTTCTGAAAAAATGCTGCATAAATATCTGCTGTTTGCAGCAACAGAGGCTCAGAAATAGACTGGACTCTAGATGTGATTAAAAACAGCAAAGTAACTCATCCTGCTCTGTGAAAATACATGTTGCTTTAGGTGGAATAAATGTTAATAGTTACCATTACAATGGTCCCACTGTCACTGAGGATGGCTCCACTGAAAGAGAACAGCAACAGTGTGAGGATTACAGACATCAATCAAGATCAGGAAAATGATTTAAAGCTGTAAAACCTTTTCTTGTCTGCAAATACAGAGTTACAAACCACTGCAACATATTTAATGTTGACATGAACTGAGAAGAAGGCCTAACAAAGCGAAAAGGTGATTTATGCAAGAGTCGCCTTGAAGCTGATCTGATTAAACTTGAAGAAAACAGTGTGAAGGTCATTTAGCAAAGCTCTGGACCCAGCAGTCTGGGTCCCCTGGCTTCTACCCCAACAGACAGAAAGGTTAGGCGTACGGCGTCTTTGACATTTCTACGTCAGTCAGCTTGACCTTGTCAGCTTTCATCATTGGCCTGCATGCTGCCGAGGCTGGGCCCCTCCATAACTAGCTCCATGTTTAAAACCCAAGCATCTTCAGTGACCTGGAAAACATTCCCATTTCATTTAGTTTCAACTGAACAAAACTTCAGAGAAATGTCAGCGTAACTTTGGCAGATGTGTCTGCACGCACAGTCTCTGCAGCGGGCAGCCTGGGGGCCACGACAGTAGATGCTCTGCTTGTAATGGTTGGTCACGATGTGCATTCTCCCACTAGAGCAGCGTATTTCATATTTCATCAGTTAGATAAGACAACAAGCATCCTAAAGGACTCATTTACTTTGAGACTTCAGACGACTTCTTTGACCTTAGGGGTTCATTTTCACAGATTCAAGCGTGTTGGCATTTTGTCTGTGATTCCTTCAGTAGTCAAAGTTCAGCACCTTCACATCTACGACTTTCATCCAGGAATGATTTTTTAAATCCACTTTGCTCCTTTGGGGGTTTTTCATTTTTTCTAAGTACTTAAATCTCCATGAAGAAACTCATTGTTTAACCAGGTTATGGGTGAAGAAGTGTACAACTGGAATAGATTTAATTTGATGTATGGAACACTGCAGAAAATGCTTTTTCTTTAACATCAACTCTTTTTTAAAAGATGCAACAAACCAAAAAAGAAGCTGTTCTCCTTTTTGTTTAGCAGTTAAAGCCTCCCTCTAATGCTAGAGTCTGGGTTTGTGTGAATATCATCACTTTGGAAATGACCAACAAAAAATAATCCCAAATGGTCTAGACTTTATGCACATTTTTACCAACAATCAGTCGACCTGCAAAGCAACGACACATGTCCATCAGCCACTAATTTCTCTTTTGTGCATCAACAATATGACAAAAGGAATACTTAGCTACTCTTTGAGAGCATGAATGAAAAATGAAAATAGTTGTCGTGTGTTTTTTTCATTTTTAGGGAAGAAAGAATCATTTCTGGGATAAAGTTCAAACTACACCAGTCTACTTCTAACATTCTGGTTATTCTTCTGAACAAAATATGGACAATTGTGATAAAAACAGATTTTGGATCAGATAAATGACCACCATGACTTTATCGATGTACTGAACCAAAGCAACACCTTTGTGGTTTAACCTTAGTGTCCCGGAGCTGGGAAGGCCTGACCCGCCTCCAGAGCAGCACCAGGCCTCGACTCTTTAGCTGGGATGTCAAGTCTTTAAGCATCATTAAAATGAACATTTTACTATTGCACATTGTCAGTAAACTACTTTTCATCTACTTGAGAGACTAAAATAAAAGACAGTTGGTGTTTCTGTGGTTCCAACGCTAAAACAGAACAGAGCTTGTATTTCCAGAACTAATGAGAAATAATAAATGAACGTCGTGTCTCTTTGCATGTGGAACTCTAGGGCCATTCAGTTTCAAGTCTTCAGTTCAAGTCCCCGTCTCTGATTGGTTTGTTGGGTTTTGTAGAAAAGAAAGGAGTTCAGGTCTTAATCCAACCAAACATTAAAAGTTCTGCTCTGGAAAAACGGCAAGAAATTATGTTTCAAACAACATTTTTAAAAAGAAATATTTACTGTCTCCACGTCTGTTTGATGCACATCAAATATTTTATATGAAACACCAACACCTTAGCTACTTTTGAATAAAACCATTAAGCGTTCATTTTGTCAGAACACCTTGCTGGCTTTGTTTTATAGAGTAAAGATTCCTGCCAGCCGCTGGGATCTGTAGTACTTTGATCTGGATGTAGTAATTGTGCATTTGAACCACCACCCAGCTGCTGTGCATTGACAGCAGCTGGCAGAGGCGTTTTGGGTTCATTCTTCCTCCTTCTGTGTTTTGGCTCTGATTCAGATGTTTTCAAAGTCTCTGTTGCTTTTAATTGGAACATCTATGGAAATCTAATCGCTTCCCTGTGTGGCCCTCATTCGTATTCACCAAACATTCCTCTTTACAAGTCAGTAATTTTCCACCCCGACTTCAAATCACATTTATTAAGGATTTTGTTATCCCTGCAGGTATGATGCAAGTGTTGTGAGCAATGTTTTCAATGAAAAGCCATTTATCAAAAATGCCCCCCGGCCAAATCGCATTACAAAGAAAAACACAAAGACTCCTCAGTGTTCATGAAAATGTGAAGAACCAGAGAATTCAGGGAATCCAAGCAAGCAAAGCTCTGAAGTTTCTCTGTTGATGCTGATGTTTTAGGCATAAAGGTCTGACTTTAAAGCTGGAATGACGTTTTCTGTGGCTCTAACATGGCAACATAAGCAGGAATCGCCCTCTGATGGCCACCTCTCAGTCTTCAGATTGGCCTCTCAGTGTAGCAAGCTTGTTCCTGACTGGATGGGGTCCAGAGCCGGTTTGGTTTGGGAAACCTTCACAGCTGGTGACAAAGCGGATGCTGGGACAGGTAGCTGCCTCAGCTGATGATCCTAGCAGTGTGTCAGCCTTTCAGTTGGAGGATGTGACTCAAATCATCAGCGCCTTTGCTTCCAAAACAAAATATTTGAACAGGTTTTCTGGTTGTTGCTTCATGTCACTGACGATCTTGGAGTGGAACGGCTTCAAAGTAATATCTGTATGCTAGGACTGTAGGAACACGGATCTGTAAATAAATCATCAAACATCACCAAAGAGACTGGCAGATGAAACAGCAGAGGATGAAAAGACAAACTTCCTGGAAAGGAAACATAAAGAAACGCCACATGTAGGTTTTTGTCAGTCTTACAATGGAATTTCCTTTAGCCCTGCTTCCCTAAAAACCATTAGAACTGATCATTGTTGTATGGAACGATGATGTCAACTTGTAGATTGTCCAGCATTTTTGAAGTCATGTAAAAAATTAGGACAGCCCATTCAGTAGCTAGCTCTTCATTAAGAAATGTTCATCTCTTATTTTGGATTTCTGAGGAAAAACAGATTAAACAGCAATTTAACATAAGGAAGTCAACATTGTTTTACTTATTGAACAGATGACAGGAACAAAAAAGTGTATTTTAATGAAAGGAAAAATGAGGACACCCTACCCAGTAATTGTTGGTGTTGCCCCATTTGGCTGAAATGACTTGAGTGAGATGCTTCTTGGACCACGTACCAGTGTCTGTGACATGGATCTGAGGAACGTTTGCCCCACTCAATGCAGGATTCCTGCAGCTGGGAGATGTTTGAGGGATTTCCTGCATGTACCGCCCATTTCAGGCAAACCCACAGCTTCTAAATGGGATGGAGGTCAGGCTTTGCCTTTCCAGGACTCTCTGCTTCCATTATAGTACTGGGATTCCTCAGTGTTGATATGAAATATAATCTTGTCCAAAGTACAGTTTTGTCTCGTTCAAAGACGGCTGGGAAACCGTTCCATGAGTGAAATCCACAAAGCAGCATTACAGATATTTTCAGGCTGTAAAACTCCTCACTACACACTTTAGTCACTTTTCTCAGACAGACATGAACATTTTCACACTTCTCTCTCTTGTTTAAATTCTCAAGTTAGAAAAACAAGTCGAGTATTACGGAAGGAAAACAAAGATCTGATCGGGATGAAGATTTATGTTCCTCTGACAAACTGAGCGTGTTGTGTAGGATGTGCATGTAATATACTATGTGTATATATACACAAGAGACATGGGACCAAAGAGATAGATTGACAGGATCAACAGCCAATCAGTGAACTCTTTAAAAAAGTATGCATGGCTGCCCTGAAAAAAATCTGCAAAACAGTCAAACTGTAGAAGGTGAATCACTAAATAGTATTGTTGTATGTTAAAAACTATACAAACTTTCATTGTGACTTCAATTTTTTAAATGATTGCATATAAACATAGTTAAATATATTAACTTGATCACTTCAACCACATTCAGACTGAGCTTGGCTGCCTAGAATTTAATTAATTAAAGTACAATAGCTGTGCTAAACTCAACAGAAATGACCGTATCTCCATTTACGGGAATAAATCTCACCAAGACAAAGTCCAAACTCTGGACGTGACTTTATATTTCTGATGCACTTAATGAGCTAAAGAAGAGGCTGCAGTGGTACACGGTTCTCTTTTTAGTCAAGCTGCAGGAGGCCAGATCATTTCTGCAGTTCACTGATGATATTTTCCAGGATCTTCATCACAGGCAAACATTCAGCTCAGTGCTGAGCGGAACAGCTTTGATTATACTTCATATCCTCCTTTATGCGTATGCTACTTTTTTTCTGTCAATTTTGAGATGAACAAAATGAAACTGGTCTGAAACTAAAAAGCAACACCAGGTAACCCATGTCAGATGGTGTGAAAGTGTTTTTACCCTGTCCAAGACCTTCCGGGCAGTGTTGCCAGATTGGGTGGTTTTGGTCCTAAATGGCTTTGGGTTAGGGTTATGTGGGTATGCATAATTTGGACGGTTTAGGGTCGGTTCGGTGTTTTTTTTTTTTTTTGCTCATGAACATATAATAGTGGACTACGTTAGGCTGTGTGGCTGTTGGAGTCTTATGTACTGAAGCTCCATGAACGCACCAGGTAGAGACGCTTATGGGTTCTGTCATCTAACCTGTTGTTGGGGGTGTGCAACGCCCCGCCCCTCCTCTTAGAAGTGGTGTTCTTTAAAGCTTGATACCGCGGCCGCGTGTGGGAGGAGCTACCAGCTAAAGTTATGGTCTGATCGCTGCATGGAGCGGTGTCTGTGTTTATCAATGCATGGTAGACACAGAGAATGTTAAGAGATCAGGTTTATTATTGTGGAGAGTTCTGCTTGGTAATCATGTTTCCATGTTTGAGTTCATCAGATCTTCCCAGAGAAGGTCTCTGCTTCAACTCCCACAGTGAAAGCTGCGTCTGAATCTGACGCCCGGCTGCTAAATCAGTCCAGTGTGTGGACTGGGTTATTCTGCCAAAAGACTGACATTTACTGGTTAAAGATTCTTGAGGAATAAATAAATATTTTACTTTTAACAACAACATATGTTGTCTTGGAGATAATTGAGGTCATAGGAATGAGTTTTTAGATTGACCATCTCTAAAAAGCTCACATATTAATATATATATTAATACTTTAAGGAAAAATAAATTAAATACATAAATGACCTATGGTCTTTAGTGCAAAATATGTAACTGGTGAATTGTTCCAAACCTTTCAGTGGGGGGAATGTCTTAGGGTGGGAGAAATGAAGGAAAACCTGGACAGCGAAAGAACTGAATTGTCATTTTTTGCCTAAATACATCAACATTTTTGTAAAAGTTTTGTTTTAGAGGTGCAGATAGAATGTTGAGTCACACTTAAATGCAAAGAAGAAAAATATTAACATTTTTTATTTATCATGATGTTTTAAATGCCTTTTAAAAAAGTGAAAAATACACTAAACGGCCACTTCATTAGGTACAGCTGTCCAGCTGCTCGTTAACACACATTCCTAACCAGCCAATCACACGACAGCAACTCAACACATGTAGGCATGTAGTCATGGTCCAGACGATCTGCTGCAGGTCAAACAGCATCAGAATGAGGAAGAAAGGTGACTGAGTGACTCTGAACGTGGTTGTTGGTGTCAGACGGGCTGGTCTGAGGACTTCAGAAACTGCTGATCTACTGGGATTTTCACCCACAACCATCTCTGGGGTTTACAGAGAATGACCTGAAAAAGAGAAAATATCCAGAGAACCACGCTTCTACATTTTTCAGACAAAAAAAGAGCAAAAACAAAGATTTGCTGGTGGTTGAAGATTCATTTAACTTTGTCAAGCTGAACACATCTGTACATGAGGAGACACGGCGTGGAGGAGATGGAGTGACAGTGGTCAAAAGCCAAGCACGCCAAATTGACCCACAAATCCCACAAACCTGCAAAGTTATGAAAGGCGACCCGCGTTACAGGAAGGACTGAGCGAGGAGGGCTGATTTCTGTTAGCAATCAAACCAGAGTCATACCCGCTGACAGTATATGAGAACTGGACTGAGCTGCCCCTCCCCCTCACGTTCCTTATAGGAACTGCCTGATGCCTTTTATTATATTTTTATATTATATATTTATGTTAGGGATAATCCTCATTTTGTTTCTATAGTTCAAGTTATTCTAGTTATAAAATGACCAATCAGATGCCTCAGTAAAAGCATGTGGTCTCATGTAAATCCTTCAAAGCATTCGATTGAGACACTCTCCTGAGTGGAAGGGGTGTGGCCTTCTAACATGCTCACTCCTGATTGGAGAGAGTGGTTGCCATGGAAGCGTAGACGGACCAATCACGGCTTACTGAGGACGTCTGGTTCCAGCATGGTGATGGACGTCTCATGGACAAAATGACGACTGAATTGACTTCACTTGATGGAACTGGAAGGAGGACATTTTCTATGTGTGACGTCACACGTGATCCGTCCTGTTACGTCACACAGTCCATGGTCATACCACAACAGTCGGGCTCCCATCTTCAGGCTGGCGATGAATTGGTTTGTTAAATTGTTCCCGAGCACGGAATGGAACGTTCACGGCAGCCAAACAAAACTAATGATGGCACAGCACGAACAGTTTGGAATGAACATAGAGCTCATTTAAAGACCTTCATCCCAATTCCCACAAGTCATAGAGGATTTAGGAATTCTCCATCAAGGTTCCACAACACATTTGTCTTCTGAGGTTCCAGCTTTGACTTCTTCTTAAGGGCCAACCGTGTCTTTCAGTTTGTTGTTTTTAAAATGTGTTTTTTCCCATTTCCTGAATCTTTGACCTTGGCTGTAATCGACCGACTTCAGGGGAGATTATCTCATATGAATTCATTTAGTTTTCTTCCAGAAAAGTTGTAAATAAAGACTTTCTGCTGTTAATCCTGTGTGTTGGCAGAACATCTACATCTGTGTGTGTGTGTGTGTGTGTGTGTGTGTGTGCATGTGCTTAGAGGGTTCACCCTCATCTCCATGACAATCAGCACTTGCCGCCCCATCTGTCCAACATGCACACCCTCCTAATGACCTCATGCTGTGCTGTTAGTCGCTCTCAGTCGGGGCGGTGGCAGATGCTGTGGGACAGAAGTAGAAGGGGAGGAGGTCATTGTTGGCTTTTGACCTGCACACACACAACAGATGGGCTCTTCTTAACACAAAGGCAGCAACTAATAAACTGACTGTTCCCCTTGCAAAGCATGACTTCATTTAAACAGATCTGAAGTCAGACGCGTGAAAGTCCTGAGAGTCCCCATGAAGGTGCCACTTTGAAGAAAGTACACCCTGTGACGGATCCTATCGGGTTTTTCTCAGTTAGGGTTTCTAGGTTTGGATCTGTCTGGTTGTCTTTCTTCTTACAATGAGATTTGAAATCTTCCTGTAGAAAGAAAGACTAGTTTCCATCCCTCAGTCAACAAAACTGCTCTAATTCTTGCTGCAGCATCTCTCAAAGTTATGCTTGTTTTGGTGTCAGTGACCTCTAAAAGAAAAGTATTTCACTTTTGGAGAATCGTGTCTCTTCTAACGAACGGCACAGCACAAAATGTAACGATTGTGCTCAGAAATCCCCACTGAAGAAAAGAAGTTTTCACGTTGGCCACGCCATATAACATGTTCACCATTGTAGACTATTAAATATGTGAGTTGGGTTAAAACGGTGGCTCTGCTGTGGATTCCCTGCTTTGTTTTGTGAAACCTGCTTCATCACTGAGCAGGAGGCAACCGAGACAGGTCTCTGCTCCATCATGGGATCACACAAAAGGGAAAAAGCAAATCCCGCTCACCCCTGCCAGCTGCCATCGTCTGTTCAGAATCAGCAATCAGTCTGTCATTGTGGTTTTTTGGATCCTGTGAGGTAACTAAAGTATTCAGACCTGCACAAACCTACGCTTCACCTACTGTTAGGAGGCCAGGCTGACCACACACTAGCATTAGTTCCCTTACGCTGACAGTTTTTGCATAACTTTAGTATTGTACGTTTGTCTTTTGTGCGATAACAACCTTACATCCTAATGTGTCCATTCTCCCCTCCACATGTAGGTGGTTGTTAACATCTTAATCCATCAGTCACCATGAGAGAGCTCACATTGTTAGAGCGGACTCACATGAGCATGTGTGTCATTTCATGCCATTTGAAAGCACCATTGCCTCTTTTTGCCTCGCTCGGCTGTGCTCCTTTGATTTTACTCTTTCATCTATGCGTGTGTGCGCACGTGCACGTGCCTGCATGTGTGTGCGTAAGATAGAGGCGGAGAGGGAGAAAAGAGTAGAACTCAAATAATGTTATGGAAAATAAAACGCAAAAATGTTTGCTACACAACTTCAAAGTCTAAAGAAGGACAATAATAAAGGACATCAGCGTGTAAAAAAAGAAATTAACAACCAGAATTTGACCCAAACTACCTAAGTATAGTACTGCATTCATTCAAACTGCACCTTGAAATATTCCAGAGCTCCTGATTTATTTATTTCTTTTCTTCTTTAAAGAAAGAGCTGCACAGTTGAGTTGTTTTTTCTTATGAAATGCATTTTTCATGTTAGGTTTTTTAACACATTGGTTGTTTTCCTTCAGGACCAGAGAAGCTTCACAGAAATCCTAGAAGAACCAGTTTAAAAATGAAAGCTTTAGCTGGTTTGTTTGCTTAAGGCCATGTCACACAGCCACTACGTACAATTAGTGCACATAGCACGCATCAAAATTGGTCATACGTGGAAAAAGTGGAAAAAAAGTCGTGGTCTTTATGTGAAATGTTCACAGACGTATCAGAAATGAACCACATTAAAACCTCAGAAGAAGTACAAATAAACCATAAAAGAACCGGTAAATCAATGTAGAACATGAATCGTGTGATTATTCTGCTGTTTATCTGCAACTCATGAGTGATTCCTGCATCAGTTACATGGTTAGAACGTGATCTGTGCGCCATAAACGGGATATAAAAGTTATGCATAAGTGGTTCATGCGTGAAAAGAGGAAAGTCACAAATTTGTTTAATAAGCATCTCGCAAAAATCAAACACAATTGCGTAAGATTAACACAATGACTGCATATAAGCTACATACAAACTGCATATTTTTCAACCAACCAAAAATTTTGAACAGCTCATAACCGAATTTACGAAAAGACGCGTTGATGAATGACGAACGCAAGAAACACGTATGAATGTCGTTTATTAGCATGTATCACCACAGACCAACATTTAAGTGGAAAATGTCCAAAATGTACGGAACGCTGAATGACACGGCCTTTAGATCTGGCTATAAAATGAATCGCAACGCTTGAATAATTGAATGAATTGCTCTATAGTAATGTATTGAAATGTTAAACATCTTTTTAAGCAATTTTTTAGTTGCTAGTTTTGGTATTGTCATGTGGTTTTATCCTCATGTTCCTGTTCTCAGTAGACACAGTCCTTTCAGGTTAAAAGTGTAGTTTTTAATCATTTCCATAAGTTGCACAGCTATTTATCTTTATCGAGCAGCTGCTTAGTGGAGACGACTGGTCTCTGTTAACTTTACCAATAATTATGACAAAAGTCTCACAAGTTTATCGTTCTGTAGCAGTAAAACCAGTTTGACATCAACAACCATATGAAATGCAGCGTCACCATTCTAGTTTTCTTCCCAGCTAGGCATTTCCATCTAGGAACCATTGAGCGCATGTACCTGCAGTGACTGGGGAATGGGTTGTGTAGTAGTCTGTGGTGTGACCGTGGTATCAGGTTTTTGTTTCCTCCTCCAGTTTGAAGAATTCTGGTCTTTTCAGTCCCTTAAGCTGGTTTTGGCAGCTGTGTGATGGATTTTGTTCAGATTGCAGGCCTCTTTCCTGACACAGACCGCCATGAGTGCACGGTGGAAGACTCATTTATTTTGGTTGAAGGTGTTATTTTGATTAAGTGCTGCCTAACTACGTCCGTAAATCAAAAGGATTCACTTGTTCACTTAAAGATTTTCCTTGAATGCAAACTTTTTCTCTGACCAGACATTGAAAGATTGTTTAAGGACTAGAAATTACCTAAAAAACTAAACCAAAGTATTTTTTACGATTTGAAATGCAGGATTAATTGTCCACTTGAGTATGTTTGGCTGCACACAGCCTGTTTGTGGAAAAAGGTTGTGCGTGTCCATGTGTGTGTTGGAGAACAACAGTGGGGGAAGGCTCTTATGAAAATTATAATTACACTTCTGAATGAGCACAACAGAGTAAGGTGTCTGTAAACGTTTGACTTGACTTTGTGTAAAATTGTTTTTTAGAAAGAGCATCAGTGTCAGGAGTGAGTGATGTAGGACCCACAAATACAAGAAACAGCAAAAACTTAAACAAAAACTTCAATTATTCCATTGATGTGATCAAACTGAGCGGCTGGATGCCTCCGTTTGTTTAGTGCAGGACTGGCAAATGGGAATTTGCCGGGTTGGAATCCCAGGGGGCTCCATGAGCTTCATCCTTTGTGGGTCCTTAGGAAAGGTCATTCACGCTACTGTCTGCCTATGTAGCCACAACGGGGCCCAAGGCGGGCCCACCCCGTGATGGTCTCCAGATAGAAGGGAGAGTTGTGTCCGGAAGGACGTCCGGCGTAAAAATCTCTGCCAAACCACCTACACGAATCAGAGAAAGCTGATTGGCTGTGGCGATCTCTGAAGGGAAATGCCAAAACGTGAACAACAAAAAATAAGAAAGAATAGTAGTTGAGTGGAGATCCGAGGATAGAAATCCTTCAGAGAAGAGAGTGTGGGTGAGATGGCATCACAAAGCTACTGGTGACCAAACAGAAGCATCAGTCAGATGAACATCCACTTCTGTGGGAAAAAAACACGTTATCAAACTCTGAAACTTGGATGGGACTATGTGTCTGCGCTTCACAATGGAAAGAGTAGAACAGCCAGCACACACGCAGAGATGTACACGCTTGTTTACTGTAGTAGTAGTAGTGGTAGTAGTAGTTTACGTAACGTCCCTTAAAGTTTCTCAGAAACCGATGGTGCTCCTCACAGTCCAGTTTCCTTTGTATGAATTTTCGTCAAAAGGTTTTTTATTTAGAATTCTGGCAAACAGCAAAGCCGCGCCGCTTAATGGATTATTGGAGCCTTACGGCTGCTCATGGAGTGATGGTGAACCAAAGAAATGAGTGTTTTGTTTAGTATATTGTGTTATACAGAGATGTTGAGAGGTATTGTGAATGTGTTACAGAAAGTTTGGTTACTTCTACTCTCCTCTTCTTCTCTGTCCGGTTCAAAAAATAAAAGTATGCAAACATAATCGATATGAGTAAAGTTTAGCCTCAAGTACAAAAGGGGTTTTTACAAATATACACCTCCCGTGTCAGAAGATTCAACAGTAAAATCTCTCCAACAGAGAGGCCTTCAGCTCTCATCTGTCTGCTCAGCTGCTGGGCAGGACAAGTCAGAAAAACATGCAGTCTGTGCAAAAGCTGGCACCCGACAGGCTGTTGTTTTTTGTAAATATCCAGGTTAAGCTTGATGCTTGTCATCTAGTTTAGGACCGGACCGACGTACAGTGAGAGCGTTAGATCACAGGAGTGTGGACGTGAAGTTCTGTTGCTGTAGCTGTGAGTGACATTTTTTCCAAAAAGCTTTTTAAAGTCTTCATCTCAAGAGACGATACTATTACTATTACCTCTCCAGTTTTTGGCTTCTGCCAATACAAGAGATATCAGAACATCAGATCTAACCCAACACCACAGAAGCAAAGCCTAACGTGATCTAAAAGCAAACGAAGAATTCTGCAGTGACACGAGAAACTGATGAGTTCAGCATTGTTCGGAAATCTCCCTTCAGAGAAACTGTTTGCTAACTATTACAAAATCATTTTCCAAGAGTTTTGTTCAAATGAACTTCAAGCCCTTTTCATTGTAGATTCCTTATTCATGCTATGAACGGTGAAAGCACTGAATGTTCTTTAAAATATGATTCTAGTCAAATTAGTCATAACTGACACGTGTGAATCAAACTGCCAAATGGTTCAAACTCTTGGAGGAGACACAAATCACAGGAGAATCGGCTGTGACCACAAAGTAACGGACAAAGGGTCTTCAGTGTGTGTCTTGGAGAGGCCGTCTTTGTGTTGGTGGATTTCCAGGGACAGCAGGGGGCCCTCTGGACTCTCAAAGCCCTGCAGGACAGAGGATTTCTGAACCAGCTGAGGGTGCCAAGCCGCCGAATCCTCTGGAGGTTCAGAGCCGCCATCTGCACCGCCACATGAACACAAAGCTATTGTAGTGACACCGCACTTGAAAAAGATGCTACTGGCTCTTCCATATTAATATCTGTGTGTATTTGAAAATCACACACACACATATATATATGTACACATATATGTATATATGTGTGTGTGCAAAGTGCAAATTGCTTTTTTTCTTACAAGTTTTGCTTCTTAAACAGAACACTGGTACTCATTAGACTTTTAAATGTTCCAGAAGCTTGAACTATGATTAATGAGCTGTTTAGAGCAGAAAGCATTTTAGAGAGAGACATTTCTGTGAATTCTTAGTTTAGCGATAAGGAAGCGTCTGGGAAACAGAGGGGTGGTGGGTCCATGAAGAAAGCTTCTGGCCACAGCAGCTTGTTTGCTCCACATATTATTGATTTGATAGTTGATTTTGTAAAACAGGAACTCAAGAGGCACGAGCCGAGTGAAAACAAATACACTTTGACTCTTGTGTGTCCCTGTTGTGTATCATTTAGGCTGATAACGAGGCCTAATTTTACAGCTAGAACTATCCCTGCAATGATGGAACCAATCAAATATCTTCAACTGATCTATAACTAATCAGCGTTTTCATCAGTGGGCGTTAATGGCTGTCATGACTATATAACCCCTACAGTCTGAGGTGTTGGCACAATGCACACACCCTCAGTTCTGCCGTTCATCAGGTATTCACCCTCTCCTTTGTTCTCTTGGTGCTTCCATTTTCTGTCCAACAAAAGGCGGTTAATGAAGTGTGCTCTGGGTAAGGAAGGGATCCTTTCAGGCCTAAGGGGGGGTGCCATGTTGAGCAACGAGTCTTTAAAATCAACAGCAAATGTTGCATAAAATGGACATAAAACAGAAGAGGTTTATAATCAAAGAGAGTCAAACCCTCTGGATCCATACAGATTATTGTTATTATTGTACTTTTATCCTGAATGAAAGCAGGAATGTGTGTGTGAGGCTTTCCCAGCATGCTTTGTTCCCGTGGTTTTTGAAGTGTCCCTGAAGAGTCACTCTCCTGTTTAAATGTCCTCGTTTGGATACTTCAGGGATGTTCAGGTACGACTGAGCTGATGTTAAATGAGTTGAGTTACACAACAAGTAAAACTGAGTCTACATCACTGATGGGGAGTTTTTCTCACAGTCTGGCTTAATTCCCAAAGAGAAGTTGACTGTTGTCTTATGTCGGAACGCCTAACGTGATAAATATTAAGTATTTTTTTAAATCCTTTTGAATTCATTGTTTTAGAACAACTGCCTCATTTGGATTTGTTTGAAATTGTAAGAAATGTAGTTTATTCTGTTAACCAAACCCTTAATCTCACACTTTAAACTGCTGTGCATTAGTAGCTCTAACTTCTATAGTATGATGGACGGAGCACAGCCTGCAGGTCCAGAGCCCCCCCGGCGGCTCTCCTGCCAGCCCCCCCCGGGTTCGATTTGAACGGTTTTCTGACACCCGGACAGCTAAATGCTGTTTTCTGACTGGACAAAGGAATCCACACATTTTCTGATTTACTGACTATTAGAGTCATTTATCTTTAGATTCAGTTGTTTGCATCATTGATGCTTAGTGTTACATTTTGAAAATCACACACGGTTTTTTCTGACATGAAAGAACAAAACAGAGACTGGATTTCCTCTTCGGGCCTCATGCGTGTGACGTCAGTCCCCTCCTCCCCTCCTGTTGATTCTCCTCCGTGTAGATTTTGGGAGATGAAGCAGCAGAACACGTGAGGATTTTTAACAGGATCCAGACAGAACTGGAGGATAAACCTGCTGGACTTACAAACCCAAAGTGTTGTTTGTTGTTGTGATGCATGTGAGCTGGTATGCGACCACAGCTCCAACATCTACGTTAAGTTTGCTGACGACACCACAGTGGTGGGTCTCTTCAGGAGCGGCGATGAGACAAACTACAGGAGTGAGGTGAGCCACCTGGCCGGTTGGTGCAGAGACCATAACCTCCTCCTGAACGTGGAGAAGACGAAGGAGATGGTGGTGGATTTCAGGAGAGGAAACACTCAGCATGCTCCTCTGACCATCAACAACACTACAGTGGAAAGAGGAGCAGCACCAAGTTCCTGGGTGTAACATCACAGACAACCTCTCCTGGTCCGAGAACATCACATCACTGGCCGGGAAATCACAGCAGCGTCTCTACTTCCTCCGAAAACTCAAGAAAGCAAAAGTCCCCCCCCCCCCCCCCCCCCCCCCATCATGCACACTTTCTACAGAGGCGGCGTGGAGAGCATCCTCACCAGCTGCATCACGGTGTGGTATGGCGCCTGCAACGCGTCCAGCCGGAAGTCCCTCCAGGCGGCTGAGAGGATCATCGGTGCCCCCCTCCCCTCCCTCCAGGACATCTACAACACCCGCCTGACCCGGAAAGCCCTCTGCATTGCCGATGACCCCCCCATCCATCCCACAGCTCCTTCAGTCTGCTTCCATCTGGGAGGAGACTACGCAGCCTTCAGGCCAGGACCAGCAGACTCAGAGACAGTTTTCTCCTCCAGGCTGTCAGGAAGCTGAACTCTCTCCCAGCCCTGCCCCCCCTCCCCTCTTGCTGCCCCGTTGCCCTCCTGCTCTGCTGATCCCTGACATACTCAGGTCACCTACCTCATCAACACTAACTGCACCTTCCACCAGTTCTCTAGTGCCATTAAATAATTAAATAATTTAAGTACTGTACTTCAGTCACTTTATTCTCTCCTCATTTTTTACTTTTATTTTTTATACTATTTATATTTTAGGCCTCTTCTATTTATAGTTTGATTATTGTGCAATTTGAAGGTGTCTCCCCGTTTAACTGTAGATGAAGAGAAAAGCCATTTCAATTTCTGTGTATGTGTCAACATTGTAGATACTGACACATAAAGTTACTTTGACTTTGACTTTGACAAGCTAGTTTGACATCAGACAAGATTCTCATGGAGCGGACTTTAAGACGGATAAACACAACAAAATGAGTTAATAGAACCTCCATCTAAACATAATAACAGACATGAATCCACTGTGTAACTACGTTATAACCTCACAGAGCTGAAATGAAGTGACCGCTACCATGGATTTGCTCTAGCTCATAGTGGAGTTTGGAGTGTGACTGTGTGACGTTGTGGACAGGCGTCTTTCTACAGATAACCAGTTCAGACAGGAGTCATTAATACAGGTAACCAGTGGAGAACAGAGATCCTCTACAGAAGAAGTTACAGGTCTGAGAGAGACAGAAATCCTGCTTATTATCAGGTGATCAAATACTTATTTTCCACCATATTTGGTCGAATGTTATAAATCATTCATTCATCGTTTTCCTGTTTCTCTTTCTTTATTCTAGTATCTTCCTCCATTTTTTGGCGCTTAACTCCTCCTACAGTTTATCATCTATTTCATCCATTCAACTATTCAAATGTTCAGCTCTTTCATCTTTTTCCAGCTGTGACTTTTGGTCCTTCAGATCCTTGAACTTTTCCAGATATTCCAGGATTTCCAGGATTTCTGCCTCCATTGAAATACATGGGGAATCCTTGGTGCAGAAGCTCGCTGGTTCGATACCCGGCTCTGGCATTTTCCACAAACATATCTTTGTTGTTATTGTGCTGTTTTCAGTTTATTTATGGTCCGCTTTGATCATTTCTATATTTAAAATGTTTTGGTGCCAATTATTACCCTTTAAGTTTCATTTTCATTCAGCTGTAAAACATTCAACCCGTATTTTCTTCTGGAAAAGCTGCTCCTTCCAGTTTACAAATAAATTCTTTAACAATCAGACAGCCTGAATTCTGGATCATTTTTCTCGTTTTGTCTCTCATAGTTGAGGTTTACCAACGATGAAATGTCAGGCGTCTCATCTTTTTAAGTGGGAGAACCTCCACTGTTGGTGACTGAATACTTTTTGCCCCACTGTACTGGTGAGGGTGCAACACGTGCTTTTTGACTGGGAAGCCCAGGATCCATGAAGCTCCTCTTGCTGCTCTCGGGGGGGGGGGGATTTAATTGATGTCAGATCTAGAGTGATTGCTTTCAGGCCTCAGACTGGCCAGCTCCCCCTCCATCACCGCGCTGTGCGGCTCGACACAGCCAGGCCCCCCCTGCAGAGAGCTGGATGTTTTTGATACGACAAGCAGCTCTTCCAGATGAACAGAGCGAGGAGGATTTTAATTGGCTTTCCTCCTTTTCATGTTTTGGGCTCCTGCTCCAAAACCTCTGCTTTTAAAGGTCCAATGGAGTCGTGTTGTGTGAAGCTGGGTCACATGACCTCATCCTTGTTTTGGGTCAATGTGCTCAACTTTGACCTGGGATTTTGTGATGGAGGAGGGCATTGGTTGGAGACTCAAAGGTTTGCAGTAACAGCTCCTCAGAGGGTCTTTTCCATCGTTGACCGTCACTCCCAATGTGGTGGATTGGAAGAAGGATGTGGACAGCTCTCTTACCTTTGGCCTTGTTGTTTCAAATGTTGCTCTTACTGTGCTAAATAATCAGAAAAGAATGAAAAGAACAGAAGTTATGGAATATTAGAATGTCTCCATTTGCCACAGCTTGTACCAGGCTAACGGGAGTCCGCTGACACACAGCCTGACCGCTCAAACACCACAGGAGCTTTGAGTCGTGCAAGCAGAGCAGAAATGAAGCAGAGAGGGCCGAGCAGAGGCTGTTACCCAGAATTCTGTCACATTTCCTCTGAGTTCCAGCAGATATCAAAGTTCCTCATCAGTCAGACTGAAACAAACAGTCTTTATCATGAATGGGCATAAAGTCTGCTCGTCTTCAGGGGCGTTGGCCTCATTTCTGTGTTTCCCACTTTACTAAGGAGCTCTTTTATCTTGTCATTCAGCTTCAGTGCAGGCCCAGCTGAATTATTCACAATTTTTATAATCACACCCCACCGTGTACAGACTCCTTATCACCTCAGAGTCCGCGCGTCTAACAGCTCTGATTGGGATTCAAACAGAGAGGTGTGTTTAATTTAACTCCTGGGATGTTCTCAGATTTGCAGGTACAAAGGCCGGCCCTCATTTATCCGGAGCTGCAGACAGAGCATCAGTGCAGCTCAGACACTCATGAAAAAACTCAAAAGCTGAAACTAAAAACCTCCCCTGCCAGCTGTGGAATTTTATTCTTCCCTCTGGAAACAACAATTACTCTGTTTGTAGTCAGAAAAACACTTACAGCTCCAGTGAGGACAATCCAGCTGGAAGACACCCGTGGCATCGGTCCACTCACAGATCACACGGCTAATTCTCCACTCACATGTTTTATCTTTGGCCTCTGAATGCGGGCGAGAGAGCCAGAGCAGTAGAGAACGGCTGTTTTCCTGTCTACATTATGAACAAAAGCCTGAAACTATACAAGAATCCCAAACTGAGTCCAGTGTTACCTCTTAGCGTCTTTGAAAGATGCAGTGATTAAGAATCTACTGTACTTTTCCTTGTTTTAATTTTATTTTGTAACGACAGACATCTGGGCTCATGAAAGCTTATTTGCTTTGACCAAAAAGCAGCGATTTGTTTTATGACATAATTCCAAAAACATTGTAACTACTGCTTTGTTTTGTAACAACTTGAGTCTTTTTATTGTAAGACGTTGAAAGACGTTCTCTCTTCTGTGTCATGAAGAAAAAGTTTCAGGGTTTCATTCTTTACCAAGCATCAACAGTTTCTTATAAAAACCGTTATGATTCTTTCTGGCACATTGGACAGATTATGTTTCTCCCATAAGATACATTTTTACACATATTTAATGCCAAATGATTCAAATCAGCTGTAAAACCAGTCGTTCCTCTGGGATGAACTCTTGCTCCACTTTTTAATAACCCTGATGACTTAACATCAAACGGCAGTTTTGACTTTCAGGCTAACGACGCCATGGCAACAGAAACATTTTTAAAAGGCGTCATTCTGTGATGTCAGCGTTTGCGTTCAGTGTATTAACTTTGGTGAATTTTTTTGCCCTGAAATCTACACCACATTTCATTTAACATCCACTTTCACAGATGACTTCTGTAATTTGAGGCAGTGTTTGGTTAGGTGTCTTACCCAGAGAAACTATGACTTTCTGGTGTTTGAACCCTGACCGACAGACTGTCTGCTCAACTCATTCTAATGTGAAACTAAACTTCACCTTTCAGCACATCCCATCACAGGCCGCCACAGCCAATCAGCTTTCACTGATTTGTACAGGGATTTGTACGCCGATGCTGGGGACCGGCACAGCTTTATGATTAGGAAGTAGCATGAAGGGTCTTTCCCAAGGACCCACACTAGATGAAGCTCATCGCGCCCCCTGGGAATCGAACCCTGGTTTCCCATTTGCCAGTCCTACATGCAGCTGTAAAGTTAAATGAAATACATTTGCTAAAAAATAAAAAAAATATTATTATTTGTCTTTGACTGAAAGGTGACCTGGATTTAGTTTCAACAGATGAACAAAGATATAATGTTTATCCAATGCTAAGAACATTTATTTTCCAGACTTCATAACTGCATATGTTTTTTTGTTGTCCTTGATTGTTGTGATGTTATAAACGTGTAAAGATTTAAAAAATGTAATGCTTTGGGCTGTTGCTAGGATGCACTTGAAAAAACAAACACACACACACACACACACACACACACACAAACATGACTTTACAGACAAACCCAGTCTAAACCAACCAGCCTGTTTATTTAAATAAAAAGCAGATCCATTAAAATTATGCACACATTTTGGCATTAAAATGAGCTTTAAAGTAATTCTGTAACACCCCAGCTGTTTATAAAAATGCATCTGAGTGAAATTGCATACATCCATTGGAAATTAAAGGGAATGAAAGAATTAGTCAAGGACAACAAAACACTTCAGTACCTGTATGACCTACGCTGTAGATGTATGTGTCTGTGGTGTAAGTGCCTCTGAAGGACACCATTGGCAGAGCTCAAGTAGCAGAGCGCGTGCTATTTTCATTCTTATTGAAAGTGCCAATCCTTATGCTAATGTTCAGAACAAAAGTCAGGACAGCATGACCCGCTAACAAACATCCAGACACAAAAACATGCAGGCGAAGCGATTCCTGCGATGTGGTTCAAAGCTAACACGAACAAGGCTCTACGTTTTAGACCATTTTGGACTGAACCCTAACTCGTTTGCAGCATCCAGACCAACACTGCATGACTGGTATGAGAGCACAGGTTTGTCAGCATGCTGGTCCAAATCCAATAGGGATGGCCAGACTGTGAGTATCAATAAATTAACTTGGGGGAGGACCTCCCTGACCCAATACATTTACTCTTCTGTGCTGAATTCTACAGTAGAGTTAGAAGGAAAACACACAATAAGGATCAGGAACAACATGCAAACACTGAGCTTCAATGTAAGCAACTAAAAAAACAAAACAGCTGTACAAATGCATAATACCAAGACAATATGTACAAGTAAAAGCACCAACTTTTCTTTCAAACTGTTAACCATGCTAAGTTGATTTGGGACTTTGAAACCCAGAGATCTGAATACTAGAAGTCTTTTGCCCAAATGTGATAGAAAAATAAATTACATGTCAGCTCTAATCTTGATGTCGTCTGTACTTCAAAACTTTCTTCTTTCATTTTTTAAAGCAGTCTGTATTTTAGTTTTATATCTCCAAAGCTGTGAAAAATGTGTGTTAAGAACAAATCTAAATCAGGTTTTTATAAAATGGAAAAAAGAATTCCTTAAGGAACTATTCTTGGTCTTATTCTTTCTAGTCATGCATCGATAAACTTTCAGAAGTCTAGTTTAGGGTGAGATTACAGATGTAAGCTGATGACACTGTGGTTTACGTATCTAAGTATTTATGTAAAGATCAGTAACCTCTCTTCCTTACATATCTTAGCCACATTTGTCTTAAGAGAGGAAGGACCCTCTAGTAAATGAAAATAGGTAAGTCTGGTCCTAAAATTCTCCTGAAAATGGTCTATGGTCCACTTAACTTTTGGGAAAGCTTAGGTAAGATGGGTGGCAGATCTCTGAAAAACTGCCCAAGCTTGTCTTCTTTTGCACTCACTTCCCTGAACTTGTCTTTGAGGTCAGAGTCGCATTTCAGATCAGTGAGCTCCATTGGAAGTACCGGGGGGGCATCTTGTCCATCAAAGGTGAAGGGGTATAGAATGGAGGGCATTAGCTGAGTGTTCGCTACACGCTGTGCTGTTGTTGCAGGTGTGGAATACATTAAATCAGTGTAGCTTAGAGGGGTAGCAGAATTTTATTTTGACACTAGGGGCTTGTTTCCTGTTTGGCTGCTCGCTATCGGTGAGTTTACGCTTTGGTATCGATTTGGGGTTAGCCTGTCCCTGACCTGTTAGCCCTGTGGAGGGCTAAGGGTGGGGGCTGACTGAGTGGCCCGGTCAGAGGCCACCCCCCTGTGCAGGACGCACTACCAGAGATGAGTTTTAGACCTCTGATCCAAAGTCTCTAAGCTGTCATAGCAGGTGAAAAACCCAAATCCCGATTGGGCCATCAGCAGCAGTGCATGCGTGTTTTAACATGTGGACTGGTTGTGTGGCCTTCATCCTTTGTTTTTTCTCATTTGTGTTTTAAACTGGCTCCTGTAAAGTTCCAACAGCACTGTGTTCGAAACCACTCCCCATTGTATTCACTAACTTTTATTCAGAGGTAAAAGCACATCTATGGACAAATGTACATGAGCTGTCACTGAAAGCACAGTAATATCAGAAAACAACTGCTATTCTGCAATGTAAATATGTCTATCCAATAATTTTTAAATAAATATCCACATGTTGCAAGTTTTACTGTAAAAGGACAAAGAAAGTGGAGTCATTTTAAATCAGCATTTTTTTCTGTTTTGTGCTGGTAAATATGCTTTTATCCCTGTGGAGATCTTCAGGGCTTTTTAGCTTCAGAGACCCTAAATTCTTATCATAAACCTCTTCATTCTGAGCTGCTTCAAACATCTGTGTTGCCATGTAGCGATAGGAATATTCTCCTAAATATCAAGGTTCTTTTTGTCTTTCTTCTTCAATTAAGTGAGATAAGCATAATGTGGTATTTCTGTGTTGAGAGCTTTCATGTTTTTATGCATGTTGTGTCATTTCATGTTGGAGAGCAGCCATTGGTTTCATTAAGGAGGAACTGCAGCACAGCAGAATGCACACACGCCTTCCAGGGTAACCTGTTCCCTAAGAACAATAAATCCGTTGTTTTTTATGAGCTCAACAAGCTTCTTTTAAACAGTTTTATTTGTTGTTGTTAAATTGTCAGCTCTTGTTGGTTTGGCTGCTTATTTTTTGAGTGTCTGGTTAAAAACCGGAGCTGCAAACTCCCTCCAGCTGTTTCAGATGCTTCTGGAATCCAATTTCCTACAGACTGGAATAAAAAGAAAAACTACTTTCAAAACATTTTCTCCAAAATAGCAAATCCACTTTTCAGAGTTTTCTTTCCCCACACATAACTGTGAAGTCTGAGAATAACCAAATCCATGTCATCAACTGCTGTCGTGGATCTTAGTGAAAAGTTTTACTGTTGTAACAAATTAATGCTTGAAAAGACAGAAGCATGCATAGAAAAACGGAGCACTGTAGCTCACATTCTGCTTTTGCTTTTTACAACAGTACTGCAACAGCATTTAAAGGTTATTTGCCACAATGTGAGAGTTTTAAGGGTCAAACAAAATCAACTTTTGGAGCTTTTATGTGTTTTATAATCATTCCTCACTAGGGTTGTGCCGATGGACGATACCATCGTCCATCGTGATGGGTGACTGACATCACGATGGAGAGACACCATCGTGATGCCACGCCCCCGCCACGCTGCGAGTCGACACCATAAGCCGCGGTTACATGAACAAAATATCTTGATGGGATCATTGGTCGGATTAGAATCCAATCGTGTACATGGGCCCAGAAAAACTTTTTCAGAATATAAAAAACGTTCCCATGGGTGACACTTAAGGTCGGAATAAATCATTCACACATGCGCAGTAGTGTTTTCAAACCGGAAGAGAAGATTAGTTCCGCCGAGCGGCTACATACATAGATATGGCAGCTCGGTAATATACTAGATGATCTTCTAAACGTGCTTTTATTAATGTTACGGTTATTATGAAGCGCCTGTTCGCTCATTTTAATTGTAATCCGTGTGGGCAGTGCTTTTTCTGTTGAACGGAGCCGGAAAGAAGCCCGTATTAGCAGTATGCTAACAACACGGGCTAACAACATTAGCATGAACATAAAATGTATCCATGCGGGAAACGCTGCAATCTGCATCTTAATATGTGGGAATAACATCAGCCTTTATTTTGTCGAGACATGACTGGACACAAATCCACGTGATTGTTTGAACGGTTTTTTAAGGACTGAGCGACATTTCTGCTTTGAAGCTAACAGCGCTCCTCAGCCGCTGTGTGTGTGCTGGCGCTCCGAGCCCCGACACACACTTTTACCGGGAGACCCAGTTCTCCTGAGATCGGTAGCTCGCTCACGTAGAGCGGGGGGGACGGATCACAGTCCTAAGTCTCCCACACGTAACGAAGCACCCCCCCCACCCTTCCCCTCACAGCTGTAAGTCCGTCTGCTCTGCTAGAGACCCGGACGCTGCTCCACTGGTCCACCTGACTAATCAAGAGCAGGAGGAGCGGACCACTTCTTTTCTATTCTGTTCTGTTTGTTTTACTTTTTTTAAAGTCACTTCCCTCAGTTTATACTGGATCATCGCGGATGAGTCATTATTTGGGAGATAAAATAAATAAAGTAATAAAGTAAAATAACGAATAATAATTATATAATAACGAAAAATTACACCCCCCCCCCGGACGATATCATCGTCCATCCCGATGGTTGACTGCAAACATCGTCAACTGCCAATTTAAGGGACATCGCCCAACCCTATTCCTCACTAAAAACATCCCAGAGTGGTATTTTGATCCATTTCTCAGTGTTCCTCTAAAAACCTGCTCTCTGAGCACCAGCCCCTCCCAATCCATGAAAATGAGTCGGCCTTTTTATTGTGATGTCACAAAGTGAGGAACCGCCCCTTTCAGGAAGAGTCTGCCCTGCTAGCACCGCCCCCAGACTAACAGACACGCCCACTTCCTCAGTGGAGCGAGGCTAGACGCTTTCCTTATACATGAACTTAATCCTGGACCAAACTCAGACACGCTGCTGAGGCCAAGTCTAGAATGATGTCATGAAATGGGCGACACCCACAAGGCGCGAAAGGCGGAGCCTCAGAGATCGAGTCGTCTTACCTCTGAGTAGGAAAATGAGCTGCAAAAATAACCCAAATTTCATAAACAAAATGGTTCTTTAGTGTGCCAAAGGTAATAAATATAGATATAGTTTACTCTGGAAGGCTTAAGAAAAGCAGGATATCGATCCTTTAAGAAGATTTCATGTACATTTGAAGACCTACATCATTTCAAAGTCGGCAGGTTTTCTCACGACCCACATGTGTTTCATGACGATTACTCCTCGGAATCTTTAAATCTACCAAATTTAGATGTTTCATGTCACAGACACGATCAGTGAAATAATCAGAGGCTGAAAGAGAAATGATGCAGTCATGTAATTAATAATATTAGACATTTGTTTAGCTTTTGGCTTATTCGTTCTGTTCTAGTTGATGTGTTTGCAAAAACAATCACTTTGGGGAATAATATATAAATGTATTTAGCACCCGGGTGGTTCTTTTCATCCTTTGATATGCAAGGATTTAAAATCTTAGAATTAAAACAAGAATTTCCCCTGTCATAGAACAGTTATCTGAAGCCTCCTGTCTCACTGGATGCTGGGAGTTCTTATTTTTTACTGTCTCCATGATGTGATGCTATCAGCCTGCTTAGTTTACTGCCTTTGGGGCATTTAGTTCCAAGAATATTTTGCATCAAGAGCGATGTGCAACAGACTGTAAATTTGGAGATATAATCAAATCTAACTTATTAGGATAATTTGCTTCAAATATAGTGCCCACAATGACGTGGTGTTTGTGTAGAAGCATAGCTAAATCACGATTAACATCATTCCTAGTTCACCAAAGAGTTTTTTTCTGTCTTCTAGTGTGGGTGCTTGTCTGCTACAATGAGACGGTGCTACACCCACTGCTGTTCACACACGATCAGGCACATGTCGAGATTTTATGATGGCATTTATAGCAGACGAAATTGTTCCTTGGGTATTCCTGCCTGTAGAGAAACACCAGATCCGAGGGTTAGAGTGCTTAAATGGAAAACACTAGTGGAAAACAGGGAGGGCATTTAAATTCAGAACACACACGTGTACGTCAACACACACACACACACACACACGCTGGTCCTGCAGCTCATTCTGGCTCTCCACACATCAGTGGCAGCATCGAATGAAGATTGAATATCCAGAGGTAAAGAGAGAGAGAGAGAAGGGGAGAGACAGAGATGAAATGAGGAGTGTGTGCGTGAGAAGTGTCGCAAACATCTCGGTGCTATTTCAATCTGTCGGCTTAAAGCTCACTCCCAAAGTGGGGTGTGATTTTGTGAAGTTGTGAATAAATAAATGTAAAAAAAAAAAAGCAGCAGCGCTTCTGTAATCAGAGGCTCTGATTCCGCTCTGGTGCACTGCGTAATTATGCATGCTTATGTAAATGCAGAGTTTTGATGAGATGGTAATGGATATCGCAGACTGACTTTAATGGATTCTGGAGAGACTAGGAATTAAAGCAGCCTGTCTATTAAGGGGCAGAGAGGTGAAGGAGACCCCAACTCTCACAAACACTCCAACACACAAACAGCCAAACCAGCCCGTCTGCTTTCTGGTATCCAGGAAAACTGCAGAGCTGCTTTTTTTTGGTTGCAGCAGGGTTCAACAATGTCGGTCGGTCATTTCAATACCAACTCTAGTGTCACATTTTTGTACACAGAAACGCTTCCTTATCACAGCAGAAAGAACGGCAGTGCAGATTTATCAGGATTTCTCATTCAGTCCTTGATGCATTTCTAGGATTTTATTATGTCCAAAAAATGTAAAAACACGTACAGATGGAGAAAATAATTGAATCAGAAAATATTTTCAGCTGAATGAGATTTATGTTACGTGAGTTCCAGAGGTCGGCTCAGAGTCCTGCAACATCCATGTTTAAGACTTTCAACAGTTTTGAGGAAATCTGTTTTATGCAAACATCTTTCTGATAACTTTGGAGATGGGATAGGGGGGGGGCACACACAGGCTTACCTTGTTTTGTGTGTGCGTGTTTGTGGGAGGCAGAGAGATGAACGGTCAACCAGATTGACAGAAGAATTAGGGGCTGTCTGCAGATGCAGACGACAGGGTGATTACAATCAATAATCTATCAACCACTGGCTGACAATACGTATTGATCAGAGCTGGAGGAGGGACTTCACAAAGATGAGCAGAAACACGGAAAGTTGAGCCGTCAGCCTGCAGTTTCTCTGTCTGTACTTCATGTTTGCATGGCTCCACGCTTGTCATTTTTTTAACGTTATGCTCGTTCACAAACTGAGTGGTTAGCGACAAAGTCTGTGAACGACCTACCAGCTGTGCTGCAGAAAAATAAAACGGAAGTCTTTTCTTTGTATATCAGGCAAAATCTGTGTTTGGAGCACATTGTGATGTCACAAAGTGAGGAACCGCCCCTTCCAGGACGCTTTCCTTTTCGTGTGCACGATATGCACATCCATCTTTGTAAACGTTTGGATGTTCGTTTGTTTTCGTGGGACAAACACAGACGCACTGCTGAGGATGACGTCATGAAATGGGCGCCACCATATAAAGCAGGAAATGAATCCTTCAAAGAGAATTAAACTAAAAGCCAGGGTAGATCTTGTGAAGGTATGAGGAAGCACCACTGTAAAGCGTAAAGACTCTCTTTATGCTTACACGTCATAACTGAGTGAGGACATTCGTTTATGGCCTTTCTGTGTTGATTTTGTCATCTTTTTTGTAGCGTCCTGAAATAGTTTGTTATTGGCTAAAGCTCAGCAGAAGGTTTCAGTGGATCTGTGCCGACAGGGATCTCCATGTTCTGTTTCATAAAACAACCTAACTGCAGGTTTGGACTTAAATAAAGAAGACATTAACAGGCGTTTCAGAACGTTAAAGCCGAATCTCCAACGGTGGTTCACGTTTCAGCTGTGAACTTGTCAAACAATTTAAAAAGAAAACATCACAGTTTAATAAGGCGGATGAACCAAAGGTCAGAAATGAAAGCAGGGATGTAATGAACAGTCTGGTGAAGGCCTGCTCAGTCCTGGTCCTCAACATCTACCACCTGCCTGTTTTCCTGCTGGCTGCTGATTACCTGGACCAGGTGTGTTCATTCAGTCAGAAGGTGGAGACATCTGATCGAGCTAATCAGCAGCTAGCAGGACTTGGAGATCTGGAAAACAGTCATGGTGGTAGATCTGGAGGACCAGGAATGAGCAGCCCTGGTTTAGTGCATTGCTTTTGAAAATCGTATTCAGTCAAGAACTCCAGCGTCGTCCTCAAACGGTGAAACAAAGCATCTTTAAGGCAACTTCATGCCAACAGAATCGTTTTCTGAATATCTTTGAAATGTTTCTGCCCGACTGCTGAAAACAAATTAGCAGCCTGAAATGTGTTAAAGCGCTTCAGGCTGCAGAGAATGACCGTTTTGCTTTTGTTTGCTTACACACACACACACACACACGCACACACACACACACACACACACGCACACACAGAAACACACAGCATATGGTCGGTGTAACGTGCTTGCGAAGGTCATTAGCTCCTGTCTGGTCTCTGTGGGCTCGAAGCCTCGTTGGCACAACTTCTGCCAGATCTGACCAAATTATCCACCACACCCCGGCTCACCCCAGCCCACGCCAGCCCACGCCAGCCCACGCCAGCCCACGCCAGCTCACCCGGTCCAGCATGTTTATGTTCCTCCACTTGCATGTGACCCTGTTGAGCATATAGTGCAGACGTCAACATTTCACTACTGAGAACATGAGAACAATCCAGATCCGGATGGATACGAGTATTTCCTTTTGAAAGTGTCTTTTTATGAATCATTAAACTTGAGAAAAATTAGGACTGAATATTTTCATGACATGACCATGAATTGTAATTGAATATAATTTGTAAAACTGGGTTAAGAACATTTGAGCTATTCATTCTTGTTTTGGCTCGTTGTCTCTTGTTGGACTTTTTCCATTTCTTCCTGTGGAGTCTCCATCCATGTCCAGGACGTCCAATTGGCCGCTCCATATGCTGACAGGACGCTCTGAGCACGCTCGTTAGACTTCTGTGCCAGAAATCTAGTACTCCAAGGTCAGGAGACGGCTGTTAGGAAGGAGACTCTTAACAAGCAGGGGGATCCTTAACGATGGAGGCCAGAGAGCTGCAGCTCTCAACTTAACTGTTTTTGTTTGGGACAGAAGAGAAAAGAAGACTAGGATGTCTAATGGCTGCATGCCTTTTTAATCAAAATGTGAACCAATAAATTCCAATAATTCTTACAGATGCTCTTAAAGACCCACCCCAAAGAGAAGGGTGTTGCGTCATCCTTGGACTAATGCGGGACAGCAAACTGGGTCCCACAGAGACCGAAGTAGCGCAGAAAGCGCCGTCATTTGGCGGCATTTGGAGCGCCTCACCGTCCTCCTGCAGTGGATGGTGAGGCTCACCGTACCGGGAGAATCTCTGAGTGATCTTTAGTAGAACCCTTAGAAGAAATAAACCTGATCTCTGAACATCGTCCGTGTCTTCCATGCTCTGTAAGTGAGACAGACACATGACTTCTATCAGGCTGAAAACATTCAAGTGGAGCTCCTCCCACATGCATCTGTGGCGTTCATGAACACACTTTTGAACGCAGCATTCTGCTGTTCACTACTTGACTCCTCCCACATTACATCTCAACAGGACCAAAACATTCAGAGGGCTGTTCTTTAAAGAAACTGCCCTGAACCTCGTTCTAATACCAGCAATGGAAGGCATTTCTATATTTTTTATATCAAGACTGTTTCTGAACAACTTCAAAACCAGGAAAAGTTTCTGTCCGTTCAAATCTAGGATGGTTTTTGTAACAGAGGTCTCTGTTGTACAGTACGCTGACTTCATTCTGAGGAGGTTTAGTGGTTACACAATAACACACCGTGCAGTCCTCAGCTGTCTTTAGGAATCAAACCTTTCACACAAGACTTGAACTGTCAGTCACTGTTTCTTCATCATGTTCTTCCTCCTGCTTCTCCAGACAAATGAGACTATCTCAACCGTCTTATTATCTAGCGTTTGAACACTCTTCTTGGTCTCCTCTTTTCCTCCTTCCCTTGTTACTATTCCTTTCTGGTCCCCCCCTTCCTCCTCCTCCTCCTCCTCCTCCTCCTCCTCCTCCTCCTCCTCCTCAGGCTTGCAGTGAAATAAAGGATTACAGGCAGACGAGCCATTATTTTCTGTGATGGCAGCCATATATCATGACGACTGCACCAGAGCGAGAGAGTGAGCGAGAGACATAGGCCGTAGTAAGCAGGAAAGGGGTAGGGAGAGAGATGGGCGGGAGGAACGGGTCTGAACAGAACTAAGGTGAAGATGAGCTTAGAGGCTCATCTCTTTTCCTTCTCTTCCTCTTTTTCTTTCCCCTCCTTGAGTCGCTCCCTTTTTCCTGGGAGCCAGTCTCTGTGAAATTAATGGCGGTTGTGGATCCGACTGGCTGATGTTTGTGCTGAGAGCACCGACAAACAGCAGAAAAAAACCAACGACTCCAAATAAACCGCTAATATGCTAACATTAGTTCTGTTTTGCTGAGTTCATGGATCACCTTCAAGTTAAGTAAACACGATGGTTTATCATTCCAGACGATGTAACTGATGAGATCGAGCCGATGGCATCAGGGCAGAAAAACCTGTTGCATAATAAAACAACAACTAAGATGTGTCTTCATTGTGTTTATTTAGTCTGAACTAGTCTAAAATAAGTCGAGCTTTTGGGGACTAGTTTGTTCTGTCAGAAGCAGAAGAGCCACGCTGGTAAACAGACTCAGAAATGTTCCTGCAGGTTGTTTGGAAAATCACAAAGGTTAAAAAAAGCACATTATTTCACAAGTATTTAAAACTTTTCCATGTGTTAACTCTATACACACCACTACACACACACACACACACACACTGAAAGAGATGACTGGATGACTGCAGACACATATTACTTTCTTTCAGAATTGTTACCTAAAAGTGGTAATCCGATACCATTTGGTATTTTTTGACTTTGAGACAGAAACGGTTCGACTCCTGCAAGAAAGAGAGTTTTAGCGAATCAAACCAGTGGTAGTTCCAGCTTTGTACAAACCGCCAATGAGCCCCGCCCCTTACCAAAGCAAGTTTCCTCGGTCAAACATAATTCACTGGTACTGTGTTTGAAAAAAGCTGTCCAGCTGCAGATTCTGTGTCGGGCGTCCAGTTTGAACAGGAAGTCCACTTTCAGGCGTGATCAGAGGTCCTGGGCCGTGATTTGAGCATCGGGTGCGGCCGTTTGGTTAATGGTGCCTTTCAGCCGATGCAATGTTTTCAGAGATCAAATACAGCATCGTCAACCAATCAGGGATTCCGCTTTGGCCGTGGCGTGTTGATGATGTGATCAGCGGGTGGAGCTCAGGATCCCAAACGTGGAGACGTGATTACCGATTCCTTTGTAGAGCTTCTTAAAATAAATAAATCTGAACTCTCAACATCATGACTGTGTGTAAGGCATACAGTCATGCTTCCATGCAGCAATGAGGCTAAAAGCCTTTTCAGTAGCTCCTCCCACACACATCTGGATAGTTACGTTTATGAACAGCATCCAAAAATGTGTCGGGGGGGGGGGGGCACAAAAATGACACACATATTGCTTTCAGTGTGAACACAACATCAGAACTCTGAAACATCTGCAACCAAAATGGAAATCTGAACCTGACAACTACAGGAAAGCTTTATTTCATCATCTGGATAAACGTTAGCTGAGGCGTCGCTGCGTTAACCCCTAGTTAACCCCTAGTTAACCCCTAACCCTAACTAGTTTAATTGTAATTGCATTGCTGTAGGGTATAGAAAGCTAGAAAAAATACACATATTTAAAATATATATAGATCTTTGTATCTTTTTTGGATGTATGCAACAATGTATTTTATTTCCCTTAAAACAACAAGATCTTCTGTTTTTGTTGTAGAAAAGAAAAGAAGTGTAAAAAAGTAGCATTGGAAGTAAGTGATATAGCACAGCTGATCATTTCCATATTTGCGTTATTTGCTTTATGTTTAGTGATGTTAGTAATGTGGTGATCTGTGAACTTTTATTTTGGGCACATTTCTCCTCTTGATGTTGCTTTATTTACTTCATTGGGTGTCTGTCTGATGGTGTAGCCCTGTAATCTGGTTACCATGACTGATTCAAACAAAGACAAATGACGCGTTCTAGGCCTCTGCCTGTCCTCTCCTGACTGAATCACCTCAGGTCTTTTCCTTTTCCAATTAAAACATGAAAAGAAAAAATGATAATGCCAAATATAGATTCTCTTAATCCCTGGGGTGACAACGCCAACCAACCCCCCGCCTCTCTAATTCTGAGTGAGAATAGAATTCCTCTGTGTGCATCCTCCCGTCCAGCTGATTTACAAGGTGACATTTGATCTGACAGTTTAAATGACTGATGATTTTCTTTGGAGGACTCCCCATGCTGCCCTGGGCGATTGCTCTCAGAGTCTCTACCGAAACCTGTCACTGGAGGTAACAGTTACCCCCGGTGCCAAAAAGGGAAAAAGAGAGCATCGTGGGATTTCCTACATCATTCTTGACCTCACAGAGCGTCTCCAAAGGTGCTGAAGAGTTGAAACGTGTCCGACCTTGTGCTCTAGCAGACAGGAAGGCTTTGCTCATTTGTGTAGCAAACGGGGCTGAAGGCTCTGGCTCCTTCTATGGACACAGTCGGTTCGAACGCCTCTGTTAGGAAAGCATCCCAACAGGAACACACAGCAAGTTCTAGCTCCACCATTCAGAGGAATTTTCTATTCCTGTTTGGTTTGATGGAAAAGGATCTCTGGAGAACTCTGGCAGGAGGTTGAAATGATTCTGCTATAAGGTGATGGACTAGGAACTGGATTTTGGTTGCCGTTGACAACCATTAAGACACCTTTTATATAAAACAGTCAAGTGTAGTCCTTAATAAAGTCACTTTGAAAACAATTAGACAATTATTTGTGCAGTTTTATGACCCCTGGTGCAATTCCCTTTTTTTCTCTTTCTGGGAGATTTTGTAAATATATAATACATTTATGTCTTTTTGAGCTTTACACACTTATCCTGCTCTGCTTCTGTGCTGCTGCATTATTGACATCTCTCCATTATAGGACAAATAAAGGCTCATCTCATCTCCCTCAGTCAACTGGGTAACACAATTTTTCAGTATTCTAGGTGGGCGTGTATATATTTGTATAATTTCTCATTTTTAAATGTACTCCATCATAAACTGCAGCAGGTTTCTGGTTCTGAGGTGGACAAACGTATCTAGTGGACTGGTTTCTGTGGTAAATAATAAAAGTGAAAACACCGTCATGACCAGATACCATTTAACAAATACTACAGGTCTAGTGGAAGTGGTAGATGCACAACTGACAGAGATACACAAAAGACACAAAAACGGCTGTAATCCTCTGGAAGGAACTGGAAAACAACAACAACGACAGTTTGACTGAGAATCACATAGAAAGACTTGTGGATTGCTAATTCTGAAACACAAAACTTGTACATTTGTTAACTTAGTTGACCTCAGTGGGACTAAGCTCAGAACAAGCAAATGTCCGAATGGATCCTGCAGGTGGATTTCAGAGTCATTTGAACCAGTATTCCATTTTCCAGAGATGACTTACAGTGTGAAGACAAAAGACGAGGTGTGTTTATGATAACCGCTCTGTGCATGGAGCGTGTCCCAACCAGAGGGCGGGGTGCGTGTCAGGCAGGAATTATTAATGCTAAAAGCATCGGCGTTCCCCCTGATCCCGTCAGGACTCATCATTAACGATCTGACAGCGCTGTGCTGACACGGCGGTGGCGGCAGAGGCAGGTGGAGTCACGCTGATAGCGGATCAACCTTCTGCTGCTGCGACTTTCACTTAAGTTAATCTAAAAGTACAGCAGTGAAAGCCACCAGGGGAAGGAGAACATGTGGTGCAGAGACCGAGAGAGCCCCTGAGGAACAGAAGAAACAGATTTAGTAAAATGAAAGCTGACAAGGAGACTGAGAGCAGGCGGTTAACATATTTAGATCTCAGCAGCTTTTGAAGATTTGTATCTACTCCGTGATGTGACAGTTACAGCTGAGCCTCATCAGAAGACACGGAGAAGGTGCATCGCTCTTCATTTATTCATGTGGTTAAAGTCATTTGGACCACATGGACATAATTCCCATTTATTTGCAAAACATATGGTTTGCACTGGGATTATATAATATGTAGGATTGAATTTCTGATCGCTCCTTTTCCTACATTCCATCCACCTGAGCACAGGTGTCTGCTCACCTCTGCACTAAGCGTGACAGAATGAAATGTGTGCATTTGCATGTATAGGTGTGTGTGTGTGAGCTGTAGTTGTATTGTGTACGTGTTGACATGTTTGTGTGTGACGGTTTTTGGAGCCAACAGGTATGTCAGTAATATATGAGTCTGTCTGTCTGTGGACAGGCCCCGCCCCTTTTAGACTAACATCTACACCTGACAGTAATGATGATAAACATCCAGCTTGCATTGTGATTCTATCCCCCCCCCCCCATCCTCCAACTTCTTGAACCCCTTTCTTTCTCCTTTTCCTTCCTTACCCTTCATCTCTAACATCCTACTCTCTCCTGTGGTCTTCTCTTTTCCATCTGGTCCACTTTACAAACATCATTCATATCAATAAACTTCAGCCTCAAGTACAGGGGGGGGTTTATGCAAATATACACCTGGTGTGTCTGAAGATCCATAAACCCCTACTGTAACGGTAAAATCAGTCCAACACCAGAAAAAGTTAGAAATGAAAAAAACAAACAAACAAATAAATAAATAAATATGAGTCAAGTTATTTTTATGCAGAACTCTGGGCTTGATGTACAAACCTTTCATAATATTGACATGTAATGAAGGAGCAGAATTCTTCAACTCTCATCCCAGGTCTTCCTAACTAGCACCCGTTTACCAAAGCTGGACACTCCATTGATTTCCATTTAAGGGCATGATGATGATCTGAGGCCGTGCGCAGCGAAACATGCATGGAGAAGCCTCTGGCAAGAATCTCTTTTGATAAAACATCATGAAGGGATCCATGGAACAAAAAGGTGAAATGATGCATAATGTTGTTCAGATGACCTGCAGCCCAGCATCCATCCATCCACACAAAGACCCTGAGTGGGAAATGAGTGGCAGGCCCCCCAGCAATGTGACAAGGGTTTTCTAATGACATGATGAACATGACGACAGATGTAGTTACAAACAAAAAAGCCAGACGTTTGATACTAGTTTCTGCAATATCAGCTAGATTTGCTATGACTGAACTTATAACCCTGTTTTGTTAACAATTATTTGTCTTTAAGGTTATAAGTATGTTTTATTTATGTGCTGTGACATTAGTGTTTTATCTGAATGACCTTAAATATTTACCTCTTTTAACAAATGTCTGTTCAGACCACCTGATTCTCTCCAAGCAGGAACCAAAATTGCATGTTGTCTTTGCAAAGGTTTAACTTTGTATTCGTATCTAGTATATTTACTTGTTACTTAAATTACTTACATGTAGTAATTTACTTGTTTTTATCCCTGAGTGTCCTTTAATGTTACTCTAATATTTAGTGTTTAGACACAAAGTTGAAAGTTTTCATGCATGTTATAACAGACATGCATGCAGCATTAAAAAAGGCTGAAATAACCAAAGGTTTGAAGGTTGTATCTCCATCGTTTCGGTCAGAGCACGTAATCTCCCCATCGTTTTGTTGATGCCTTTATTGTCACGGCTCTATCGGGAGAAAAGGGAACTTACACGAGGAGAACAGTGGTGGCAAAATGAAAAAAGAAAACCTCTGCACTCTGCTTTCTTTGGGGCAGAATATATTTATGGAAATAAATTCCCATCCATTTGTTTATACATTTCGATTTTCTTTTTTTGCTCTTCCAGTTCTCCCATGATGCATCACATCACTTTAGGGTCATTCCTCACCTGAGCAGGAAGTAGACCCGTTATTACATGAAACACTCAGACGTGGTGTTGCGTTTGGGTTCGTTTTTTTTGTTGAACTGTTGACTCTGAGCTCCACACTGACAGGTTGGCGGCGTTACCGTCCCATCTGTTCAGCTCCGGGGCTTCTCCTCCATGCAGGTCACCTCTGCATTAATCGGACTAATTAGCCTAACGAGTCCAGTTCTTGGTGGGCCAACAAACGCGTGCGACCTGGACATGCAGGAACCAGACGGTTACACTTTGCAGGAGGAGAAAACAAGGATTTCCTGGCAGCTTCTGACCTAAATGCCATTAAAACACACGTTTTCCTTTGCTCTGTGTCACACACAAAAACACACACACACACACACACACACACACACACACACACACAGCAGCTTACAAAGAACATGGAGTAAATGCCTGCTAAACTTTTATGCTGAATGCATGCTGCAGATAATATAATTCATCATAGTCATTTCAAAGAGCTGTTTTCTTGTTACTAAAACCTATCAGAGCAGAAAATCAAATTCTTACTTTGACTTAAACCTTTTAGTCTGTTAGAGTGAATGGAAAATATTTTCAGCAAATAACATACAAGTTTGTAGCTTTTTTTAGAAATGGTTTTTTTGTGTGCAAAAACTGATCCAAATGAAACATTTAGAAATGAGAAAGAATCAACTCATCAGCCGCCATGACAGCACTGGCTGCACACACACGCTGCTGTAGATACGCTGCCGTAGATACGCATACAGTACACTGGATGACAGGAACACGGGCTAAACTGGAACTGATATTTAACAACGGTAGTTTATTTGGTCAATTCTATTGTTTTGAGATTGAGCAAATGGTCACAGGAAACTGACATGGGTTCGTTGGCTCCACCCACCTCTGGACCAATGATAGTTCCCAATTTCAACAAATGTTTTTCCTCGTATTGGGGATCAGCATAAACGGGCCATGTTCAGAGAGAAGTGTCCCTTTAGGAGAGCTAAAACAGACCTGGAACTTCTCCGTCTGTCCATGTTTGACTAACATTAAACATTGAAATGATAAAATCCATCTTTGATGCTTTCATGAATAATAGTTCTGTGTTCCCGGTGTCATAGAAGTGAAGCGTTATTCACTGGACTGGAATCTACATGTTTGATCCTAAAACATCCTAAAGAACTACGTTAATGCTTCTTCTTTAGAAAAACCATGGCTGTATAAACAAATGATAGCTGATTCTATAATGTATGATAATTCATATAATTTTTCTGCAGGAAAATGCTTTCATGTTTCAGTTTCATATATCGCGTTTCTCATCCCATTAAATTATGAAATCGTTGTTAATGTGATATGACTACATTACCCAGAATGCCTGAAGGTTGACATGAAGTTCCATACATTTGAACGGATTGTTTGTGTTATTATTTTATGAACATTTCTAAAAGTCACATAAAGAGAATTGGCCTTTTGTTCTTTCAAAAGCCAGACATTCATGAGAGAAACAGGAAGTTTAAAACAGACTGAATATTCACATCAACAGTCTGATCCATTTAAATCCACTTTCCCAAAAGTGCAACACAAAGCGAATTCATTAGTAGATTCCGATTCTCTTCCTTAACCTCTGACACCAAATAATTCCATTGGTTAGTTGATTGTCTGTATTTTTAATTCATCAACCAATTATTAACCAGTGTTTCAGCAAACAGGCAGGTGGTCGGCCCCGCCCTGATGGCGTCTGACAGTTTGCATTTCAATTGGAATTTTGGGTCAAAAAGGGCCATGCTATGCAAATGGTTTTGCCATTTCATTTGAATTTGGACAATAAAACCCCATGAAAAATTAAAATGCAATATATTTTAAGCTAATTTATGTTGAGTTTAAAGCAAACAATGTAAAAAATCTCATTTTATAGGATTGAATTGTAAATTGCAAACTGCATGATCAAGATGCACGGCCAAATTCAACACGGAATTGTACCTGCTTTTATTTAAAAATGTATTTTTAAATTTGTAAGATTAAATAGTATTTTTTTATTCTCAATTCAGGCTTGCAAAATATATTTTCATATTGCAAACCTGAATTGCACATTGAATTGCCAACTGCAAAATGCATAACTTTGAATCATGGGTAAAAAACGTCCACACATGCAGAGCAACGGTCTGGTCTGGTTTGCCTTTAGGCGCCCAACAATCACTGTTTCAGTATTCAGAGGCAGTGAGTAAAATACTTTTAGAATACTTTCAAAGGTCAATACAAAAATACACAAACATATTAAATTAATGAATGCATTGTTTCTCTGTATGATTGTCTTTCTACAGCTGTCTAGCAGTCATCAGGACAGCTGTTGAGCAGTGAGACACATTTCAGTTGTATGCTATCGAGGTCGTATCAGAACGATGCACATCTGGAGCTTTTCAGCAATCGATACATCAGTTACAGCAACCCCGAATAGTCTGTGGGAATCCTTTAGTTCGTCGAGTCGCTCCTTTTGGCGTGTTTGTAGTTGTTTCAGTGTCATGAGACTGCAGAGTTGGTAGAAAAGTTCATTAGATGCTGGGTGTTGGAGGGAAAAGCCGAGGTTCAGGCTCCGGCAGGAAAGAAAGAGGAAAAGACAACATGAGGTGGTCTTCACACCACTGGGTGACGGGTGGAGGAAGAGCTGTTAACTTTGTGTGGGTGATATGGAAGTGGCTTACAGGCGTGCAGCAAGTCTCGCCCTTATTCTTCACACCTGTCTCCTACCTGCAGAGAAATCAGAGGAACACACAAACGTAGCATCAACAAAAGACGGCAGAAAGACCTGCCAAGCCATGTCAGTGACTTCCTACAAAAGGGATACATTAAGGTTCTTCAGGAAAGTATGTCCTCTTCATGTTTAGGGTTGGCGTGTGCGGTTGCAGGAGTTTGATGCCTTTGGTTGACTATATAAATATTATATGCATACCATTGCATGCATGTCCAAGTAACAGAGTAAAATCATGTGTCTACACTAACGTAATGTGGACTCAACCTGCCACTGTGTCCTCTGCTAAACCTCTGTCTTCCCTTTGGTTCCATGTGATGGATGAACATGGCTGCACATCCTTTTAAGTGCTTCTCCTTTTTATGACAGGCTAGTGTTCCTTCACTCTTTCATTTAGCTATCGTCCCATTCTCCCTCTGTTTTTGCAGGGGTCATATTTGCTCATCATTATCACCATGAGGGGTGTTATGATTAGTAGTTATACAGAAACATGCTCACTTTATTATTATCACTGCGGTCTCCAGAGGCCTATAATATCCTGCAGACTTGCTGCACTCTGATGATTTCACATTCTGGTTGCCCTCACCAATTCCCCACACTCACAGTGGGTTAGCAGTGCTATGGCTAAGAATAAATAAGGCAATTAATTACAGGGTAATTTATCTTATTCCTGTTTGCCGTGTGATTTATCAGCCCCAAATGAGATCCTGTAGAATGTGTGTAATAAGTGTTTTGGCTGGTCACTAAATAGGAAAAAAACAAAACAAGGTGACAGCATACACATACACACACACACACACCTACACACACACACACCTACACACACACACACACACACACACCTACACACACACACACACACACACACACACACACACACACACACACACACACCTACACACACACACACTCATGGGTTGTGATAAAGCTTGAAGGTCGATCTTAAACACAAAAGCCCACAGAGAGATTGAGTTGCCGTTACTGTTGGAGAGTCAGATCTTCACTCTGCTGACAGCTACTGCTTACGGTACCCACAATCCCCTGCAGGACTGTGGCCAGTTCAGGCGTCCTGACCCCTGAACATAAGCTGCAGGCTGTGTACAGCCAGACTGCTTGTTAAGATTCAGTCTGCAGGCTGGAGGAGAAGAAGACCCGCAGAACACGATAGCAACACTGAATGTGTGAGTGTCCAAAACATACATCACTAAACTGTATTTACAAGTTAAAACAGCTACAAATATGGAAAAACTGTTACACGAAACCAAAAGCAGTAACTTTAAATTACGTATTAAAAAAAAAGTGGGGTGAAGAGAAGGTAAGGAAAGATTTGAGCACGGTGAAGAAGGAAAGGAAACGAGGAAGGAGAACGATATCCTGATTGTTCCCCATGGCAACACTCCTCCCCCATCTTTATGCTTAACTGCTTTTGATTGACAGCCACCAACCCCCTACACACAAATACATGTGCGCGCACACGCACACGCACACACACACACACACACACACACACTGGTGACTAAACACAGGCACTAAATATAAACCAAAGCCTCTGGATGTTTGTTCAGGGGTTTTTTGGTTACTCGGGAGCAAAAATGTTCTTGCTTTACGTCTGTTCCTATGAGTTGTGAAGGGAGAAAAAGCCTCGCCACTTCCTTTGTGATCTTTGTCGATGGGGTGTCTTTTCTTTACCGAGTTACCCGCATGTGTTCTTGGAGAGATGGATGTTTGCTGCAGATCTGCCAACAGAAACACATCCTCCTAGAAACAGAATTCATGTTTGCCTCAAACTATCAACCCTCCACCCAAATATAGTTCTGCTGGAGGATCAGAAAGCTAACGGGAACACGGTAATCCCAACTCGCAATTTGGAAGACAGTTCCTAGAATCAGAAGTTGGGTTGGTTGATACTAAGATAAGATGTGAAACAGGTTTGACAGCTGAATAAAGAACAGAGGGAGAAACAAAAAGGGTGACAACACAAACTAGACTCATTCATTTACCATGAGACGATGGACTGTAGGACAGTGACTGTACATGATCGGAAAGTAAAACCCGGTGAAACTAGACTCAGAGAAACACAATCTGAGACCAGATTGGGCCTTTGACCAAGAAAACAACAGCATCAAACTGAGGTTTAGCTGCTACCAATCCTTACAGCGGTCCCTCCCAGGGGCGGTGCCAGGCGGTAGCTAGGGGTTGCTATAGCAACTGCACGATTCAGCAAGGCAACCCCAGATGTAGTCGGTGAGGTATGCAGTAGCACTGTCTCAACAGAGAGGGCGCTTGTGAGCAGGAAGTGCCTTTTAGGGGGAACTCCAGACTAACTTCTTATTTTTGAAAAAATATTTTCAAGTATTCTTTTCTCTGCAAGTTTAGTGGGAAACTACGTTTTTAGTATTTTGTTAGTGGATGATTTGAAATATGATGGGTGGTACATAAAATGCTCTCCAGTTCTGACCTGCATCGGCCCCTCTTCTGTTTGTAAATGTGCCTCACCAGCCACGACCTTCCCTGCATCCCCGCTCCAAACATGCATCTGAATGAGACACACAGACGAGCTCCATGGAGCGATAGAGGCTGAGGACGCTCGGTGGGATCCGGGGTCCTGAAAAACCCACTGGATGGAACTTGGTCCATTTTTTCTGTTCTATAGTTCCTCATAATTCCACTAGGGGCAGTAAAGGGCTTTTACCGCTCATTTCAAAATGGCTGCCTCCATTAAATCTCAAAACTCATTGTGGTTAAAGATTGAGCTAATTTTCAAAGCTTTATGGAAAAAAAATAGATTATACAGTAGTTCATTTTTTAAATGACTACTTGCTGTTTTGAAAGAATATAACATTTATTGATAATGAATTTATTATAATACAGTTTTCAGCAAGCAGCCCCAGATGTAGTTGGTGAGGTACGCAGTAGCACTGTCTCAACAGAGAGGCTGACGTAGCTCCTCCCACACCTGGCTGGGGAGGTAGCTCCTCCCACACCTGGCTGTAGCATCAAGCCTAGGAACACATTTTTTGTTCGGGTGTTGATCTATGCTGATAAAAAGTATCATACATCCCGGGAAAAGGGGAGTAAAAATGAAAAAAATGAATAAGCGACCCCTTACAGTCACTTAATGACCCCAAAGCTACAGCAGAGAACAAATCCTGGTCACTCTGCAAGACAAACAACCTGTTTTTTTTTTCACTTTGCACACAGCAAAATTGTTAAAATACCAAATATAAATTGTAAATCAGATTATTTTCAGTGTAGCCAGCTTTCTGGGGTTTGGTGTCGGTAAAGCGGAGTGTCATCAGTAAAATAAGGAGCTCAGAGACACGTTTGGGTGTAGAGGACCGCTGCAGCCTTTATTCTCCTTTTCATTCACAAACCCTGAAGTTCATCTGTCACCTTACGTCATGAACCTGTCAACCGAACACCAATGCGGAAGTAAACAGTGTTCCATACGCCCCCCCCTCCACATGAAACGTTCCGTTTCAACATAAAACAATAAAGAGGAATGAAAATAGTCTGTTCTATTAGCATTAGAACGTTGACAATGACAGAAAGTGCTCCTCCTCCTCAGCGTCACACAGACGTAGAGATCTGGTCTTTGGAGGAAGAAAGGATGAAGGTGGACATCTGCAGGGACACCGACGTCTTCATCAATGGCTGCAGAGATCCTGAAAACCACCCATCAATAAATAAAACATTAATAAATCATAAATCAAACAAAGGAGCTTCCAAACATTTGGAACGTTATCAATAAACATTCAGCTCACCTGTTCCACTGAGTTTAAGATAAGATAAGATAGGACTTTATTGATCCCCGGGGGGAAATTGGGTTGTCACAGCAGCCAAAAAAAAACAAGAAAACAAAATAGCAGTTGGAAAGCACGACAAACAGAGTAGCAATGAGTAAGGATAAAAAAATAATACAAGGTGGAAGCAAAATTACAGGTCATAAATAACGGTTTAAATAAGGCAATAGATAGCAGCAGCGGTTTTCAACAGTCCTAGACCGTGTTATTGTATAGTCTGACTGCTGTTGGGATGAAGGACCTCCGGTATCTCTCTTTTTTGCACTGTGGGTGCAGCAGTCTCTGGCTGAATGAGCTCCTCATAGTCCTCACCGTCGCATACAGGGGGTGGGAGGGGTTGTTCCGGATGCTGGACAGCTTGGTCAGCATCCTCCTCTCACCTACAGAGTCTACAGAGTCCAGGGGACAGCCCAGGACAGAGCTAGCTCTCCTGACCAGCTTGTCCAGCTTCTTTTTGTCCCTTTCACTAATGCCTCCACACCAGCAGACCACAGCGTAGAAAGTTGCTGATGCAACAACAGTCTCATAGAAGGTCTTGAGTAGTGGCCTGCACACATCAAAGGACCTCAGTCTCCTCAGGAGGTGGAGGCGACTCTGGCCCTTCTTGTGCAGGACCTTTGTGTTCTCTGACCAGTCCAGTTTGTTGTTGATGTACACACCCAGATATTTGTACACATCCACCCTCTCGATGTCAAGTCCCTGAATGACCACGGGGGGAGGCTGAGAAGCCTTTTTCCGGAAGTCAACCACCATCTCTTTCGTTTTGGTGGCATTGATGTGAAGGTGATTGAGTTCACACCAGTCCCCAAAGTCCTTGATTACCTTCTTGTATTCCAGTTCGTTTCCCTCTGACACGCGTCCAACGATGGCTGTGTCATCGGAGAACTTCTGGATGTGGCAGCTGTTCGAGTCATGGTGGAACTCAGATGTGTAGAGGGTGAAGAGAAAAGGAGAGAGCACTGTCCCTTGTGGTTAGGGTTAGTGGGTCTGCTGCTGCGTGGCGTTCACCTGCTGCTTTGAACGCTCACTTCCACTTTAATCTTGTAAATTTATGAGTTTTTTTTCCATAAATTTACAAAATTTTTCTCGTAAAATCTCGTAATTTTACTTTTTTACTTTTTTTTTTGGTGGCCCTAAAACTCTGTCGTACGGAAATGTAAATAAGAACTGAATAAGAAACAGTCTCATGGCTGATTTCTGCTCTTTGATTCTTATTTGGTCCACACGCCGTCCCCAGTCATTAACCGCCGCCGCTCATTTCTCTGTTTCACTTTAGAGCCACACAACTGCACATAAGAAATGCGGACATGACCCGTGTCATCTAACGCAAACAGCAGCATGTTGACACAAGCTTACTTTATTATTTTTATTTAGTTTAGTTATTTAAAAAAGTAAATACAAGGTTTGGATAAGCATGACTGCAGAGGAAGAACCTGATGAGCTAGAAATGAGCTCTTTAGATTTACACAAGTGAGAAACTGTGGAAATAATCAGCTAAATCAAAAAACTGTTGTGTTATTTGCATGGTAGTAGCTGCAGAAGTTGATTATGTAGCAAACTTTGGTAGTAAGAGAATTCTAATTAAAGTCCATGTGGTGGAAATTCTTTTGGAGTCAAGAGTTTTTGTCTTCTTTCATTTATTTTCATTCTGGTCTAAGAGTAGACCCAGAGCATCAATTCATGATCAATTCATCATCGTCATCAAGGCCATTGACCCATCACAGGTCCTGACCCGTATGGGTGCTGCAGGTTTTTGGCTCGTCTGTGGCAGGGGGGGGGGGTCGTAAAATGAGCATCAAGGCGCATCTTACGGGGAGCGCAGGTGCTTGTTGCAGTTCCCGTGAGGCTCGTTGAAAACGGAACGTGCAGTTATGACGTCTGTCAGACGGTGCCTCTATACACCACAGTCTAGCTGTTATTAAGAATAATCACAACTGTTCTTACGGCTAGAGACAGGCTGTCTGCGTCAAAAAACCTGTACGTGGAATTCAAGGAGCGTGCACTTATCACTTGAACAGCACTTATGAGCCCCCTGTTCAGACCACAGGATTTGAAGGGAGGGGGTCTCTAAGGCGAGAAGGTTTCCTAAAGCAGAGAGTTGAGCAGGTGAGAGTCAAAGTGTTGTTTCAGTTGGATTTCTTGTTAGCAAGTTCTCTCAGCGCTATGCTACCGTCTCTCTGATGGCGACCTTCATGTACGCCAAGGGTCAACATCCTCTTGACCTTTAACCTTAACTCACACACCTTTGCCCACGCACATCCTCTCCCTGGCTTTGTTCCAGAGGTCACACTGTTGACCTGAGTCTGCCCGCCGCTCGCCTTTTGTTCCCTTCTTTAATTTAACACACACACATGCAGGAGCATTGTGCATGAGGAAGAGGAGGAGGAGGAGGAGGGGGCCTGGAGACTATGACTGATGATTGTGAAGAGAGATTCTCTCTCTGTCTGTTAACACCCATAAACTACCAATCTGTCAGGCCTGCCCGCATGTCAGCATGTGTGTGCGTGGGTGTGTGCGACGTAGCGGTCGGTCCGGCTCCGTCTCGAGGGACGGCAGTTGGAAAGCCTGTGGCTTCTGTCTTGATTGGTCACAGATGTCACACACACTGACACACACTCGCACAGACCTGCTGTGAGCGAAGGCCTTGCTGTGTCTGAGCTTTGATGCGTCTTCAGCATCTGTCAAGAGTAACAAAAGCCCTCATTTACAGTCAAATAGGCAATGCCATAAATAAGTAAAGACGTTACATTTGCTGCTCCACCATAGTCCAGCCATTCATGCACAAAAGGAGAGGATGGAAACTGTGAAGAGAAAAGGAGGGAAACTCAGTAGAGTCGTTTCATTGACAATAATTTACTGCTACTGATGCAGTAAGTTATGTCGCTAATGATAATGCAAACTTAAAATATTACATTTAGGATATTTTTACATCTGCAAACATTGTTTTTAAATCAAACTCAAGTAGAACTTATCCAGGTTGATCATTATGTTTGTGTTCTGATCTTTGATCCTGTTTGGAAAGAATCAAAACCCGTTCCTGTATTTGTGTTTAGTGATGTTCTGTTTTCAGATTTAGTTGATCCAAGTTACAGCACACTGCTGTCTTCAGTTACTTCCCCCTCATTATATTTCAGTCTGTGGTTCCAGGTGTTGAAAATGAGGTCTTTATGAAGTGTCAGGATGCACTAGAAGCTTTTTATTAGATTGCTTCAAGGAAGGGCAAAGCCTCTTGAAGCTTTCTGTGCAGGGTCGCGAGGCTTTGCAGGAGTTTCTGCCAGCTACTTCAGGGCTAAAGCAGGGCACGCCCCGGATCACCGTCCATTACAGGGCCACGGACACACTCTCACGCTCAGATTCACTCCATAGGACTGTCACAGGAAGCTGAAGTGCCTGGAGAAATCGTGGTTTTACCTTCTGGGTTCTGTTGACTGAGGACTCTAGAAGAAATGAAAAGGATTCCTTCTGCTACATGGAAAAACAGCTACGACAGAAGCCAGCCTTTTCTTTTAGCAGCCTGAGATTCTTTCCCATCAACCACATATCCCCAAATGCCACAGTGTGGTGACCTCAGTGCAAGTTTTCCAGCAAGATCGGCAGGCAGCAGTCACATTTTTACATGCTGTGCTGCAGCCTTTAAGAAAAAGTTCAAAGTTTACCGTGATTTTTACACATTGGTGACTGGCCAGCCGGGCACATTTGGAGGCGGTTCAGTGGTAGTCCAGTGACAGGCGGTTGGCAGGAAGGCAGCAGCACCAAAGTTGAATGATAGGAGGGTCTCCAAGATCTCGCAAATCGTCTGATGATCGGCCAATTTCAGACTGCGGCCCGTGCTGCCCCCCCACTGCCACTGTCCAAAATCGTAGGTAGTAACGTGGCGCTCGACCAGGGCTGTTGACATGGGCATGGGGCCTGGCGAGGATCAGACATCAATCTGGCGATCCCGTTGGACAAACATGGGTCCAAATGGGGAGACGGCATTGATGCTCCTTATCCAGAGTCCTGCTGTGGTTGAACCGCGTGGACCTTTGTTTTCTTGGGCGCTGGGGCTTTGCCCTTACTGAGTATGGAAGCTTGTAGTCTAGAATCTGTACATTTAACCCGGCTGCCACCCCCCTGTGGCTGGCCAGCCCGATTTCCCCATGATCTCATCCCCGCTGAACTGACGGCCGCCTGACTGCCACCGTCGGCATTCCTGATCACGCCAACGATTTTCAAAAAATCGAGCGGTGGCATGAAATCTTCCGGATTGCCTCCACATCCCGCGGTGGCAGTTGTTCTTGTGACCGTATGTAGTTTGGTTTTTCATTTGTTTTCCTGGTTCTGGTCATGTTCTGTTTAAGGTTCTGTGTTTTGCTCCTATCACAGCCCGACCAGGTTCAAGCTGCTAACTATCCCAGCAGTCTTCCTTTAGTTAAGTGTCCTGAGTGCGTCTGATCCTCAGTGAACTTTGTCAGGTCCTCTGCTTTGTCACCGTTCACGCTTCTCCCTTTGTTCAATGAGTTTTATGCTGACTTTCATCAAACCTTTAGCTCCCCACTAGACTGCTCTTCTGCATTTTGGGTCATTTATCACTGGTTCCTGCCAAGACCTGCTGTTATTTATTATAATGACACTTCAAAAATATTATTTGTATAGAAATTCTTTGGTTTCTAGAGTTAAACTGTGGACCTGGGCAGCGTGTTTCTGTTTTGTATGATCACACTAGAGTTGTTTGGAGTAGCTGTAGTTTTAGCAGCAATATCTAGCTTTAAAACAAGTTGTGCGCTTCGGTTTGGAAATATTTATGATGTCATTATAATCTGAACACGTGGGGCGTGACAGAAAACAGTGTTAGGCTAACTAGTCTGAAACCACTGATTTATAAGGCCTTCAAATAACATACAAGGACACAAAAACACACAAACACACACAATGTCTGACAGTATTTGTCAAGATATGACAGAAACGGAGATAAGGTGTCAGTGGATCTGTCTACACAACCCCCATCTTGTCACACACACATGCACACTATCAGAGGGGCTTCAGCGTTTAGACTTTCAGATGGGAAGCATGACAGCAGAGGTTCCCCCTGAGACGCCGGCAGAGACTGAAAGATGCAGAAAAGAAGGATTAATTCAGGGACAGGAGAGCAAAGGGAAAGGGTGTGTTCATGGGATAAAAGGGATGATAAAAACCATCTATGGTGCAGTTGGATCAGATTTCCGTCTATTGTTCTGCATATTTATGGCTGTTGGGATAAACTCTCTTTTTCAGTCTCTGCTGCACTTTTCAAATATACGATAATAGAAGCGAAGCTTTTGCCGAGACACCTCAGGAATTTTCACTCAGACATTTTTAGTCTGCAAGAAATGTTGTGTAGCAGTCTCGTGTATTAGAACCAGCGGTTCAGGCTGTGCAAGGTTTCAGCCCGGTGGCGGAGATGGGGGGGTGGGGGGTGGGGGGGGGCAGCTGCTCCCCCAAACAAAAAGCTTTAGTATAATTACTGACAAAGATCAATACAAGCTTCTACAAGGATCTATATCCTGCTTTTCTTAAGCCTTTGGGAGTAAACTATATCCACATACATAACCATATATGACCTGCGGCTCACAAAACAACCATTTTTAAATGAAATATGATTATTTTTGCAGCTCATTTTCCTACCAGGAAGTAAGACAACTCATCCCTGAGGCTCCGCCCTTCTCTCCTTGTTGACTCCGCCCATTTCATGACGTCATCCTAGAGTCGGCCTCAGCAGAACAAACAAACATTGTTTTAGTGAGGAATGAACGTTATAAAACACAGGGATGGTCCAACCCTTTAAACATTAGAAACAGCACCTCAGATTAAAGAACTGATGTTTTAATATTAATAACACAAATCAAATAGTTAATCAGAACATAGGATATTTTGATCCTTTCATTTGTTATGGCCTTCCCCTTTTCCCACCCCCTGAATAAAATGTTGTAGCTCCGCCCCTGCTTTCAGCTAACTCTCCATGACCGACACCAGGCTGTCTGCAGCCACGACATGGGTGCTCAGAATGATTTCCCTCAAACATGTCTCAGCTCTCCTTCGGCCCTGCCCTGTGCTCTCTGCTCATTCTAATCAACTGCCACAGCGTTTAAGACCCTTCTGCACATGGGCTTTTGACCAGATTCTTATTTATTTTCCTGAGCTCAAACTCTTCACTCAGTTTGCCGGTTGCTGGATCCTTTTTTCTGACCAGGTCATCGGTTTTTCTCTCAGGCTGCATGCTGAGGTTTGCCTTTCTTTCTGTTCTGACAACGTCCAGTGGTTAACAGTGACAATATACGTTATTGTGTTCTTTGATTAGACCATTTTCACATAAACTTAATGTTGAAATAGTTGAATCCGTGGAGACTGCAGCAGGCGACTGACCAGGAGAAGCTTCGCTGCTCTTCAGTCTCTGTATCTCTGACTTCAGGAACTGTCTTGTTTTAGAAACAAATGGGACTCATCATCATCTGCATCTGTGAATCCAAACCGGCAGGCTGCTGGAAAACTAAAGTTTAATGTTAATGAGGCATCTGGCGGTGCTGCACTCATTCCCTTTGTTTGGTGCAGAAAAAGCCGAACCCTGAGGCTCCGGCAGGGAAAAACCGATTTCATCCTTCAGGCTCAGAGGAGCTCTGACTCCCATCTTAAAGATAATCAAAGAGATGAAGGCACCTTGAGCATGGCACTGGCACTGATCTCCAAGACAAACTGCAGCAACGCCATTTACGGACTTTTCCAAAATGAATTCACTCTGACAGACTGTCATGTTCAAACCCAACACAGATGTTAGAGGACACTACCTGTAGATTCTATCCTCAGGAACGAGTTTTCAGATAATCGGGCCTGAAACCGCAGAATGATTGACACTCGTATTAATATGATCAGCGTGAAAAGCTTCGTTTTTTTATTTTAAATGCATAAACACTTAACAGTGCGGAGGTGTGACTATGTCCTCAGCAGTCAAGGGTGCGTGAGGCATGACGAGTGCTGTCAGGGGAAATGTCTTTTTACCGCCACAGGAAGAAGAATTTGCATGAAAGATTTATGCAAGAGCGTCAGACAACAAGTCCTCATTTACATTTCTGTCTCGTATGTGTGTGCAAATAAGGTCAAACCTTAACATTTTAGATTTATCCTCATTAAATTCTAATGGTTCTATCTCTGCAATAAAATGAACAGCATTAAATCAATATTCAAACAGCCTCAGCAAAGACATGCGTGTCATTTCAGACACAAACTGCTGCACAGACTGTGCTGCTTAGAAGGAGAAGGAGAATTTCCATCAATATTATTGACCTGAGCTGGCCTTGAGATGCTGAAGTGTGGGGTAATCAGGGTTATAGCTGCAAAGTGGACAAGAGGGAAAGGAGTGCAAGGCAAACCGGAGAACGAAGGGAAGGTAAACCTGTGAGGATCAGAAAGGATTAGAGAAAATAGGAGACTCTTAACATGGAACCACATTTAAGGTTACAGTTTCCTGCATCTGAATGTCTCTTAATAGGCTCATCAAGACCGTCCTCAGGGCCAAACGCACACAGCCACCAGTGACAGACGGGCTCCTCCAGACCGGTTTGGTTTTAGATTCTTATTTTATAGATTCTCCTTTAACCTTTTGAATCTCTGGGAGCTGTAGTCCTACTAACCCAGCTACTTGCTCTTGCCCCAGGTCTAAGCTTTACCCTGGTGATTGTTTTAATGAGAGATCTGGGAAGTGTGATTAAACGGTTTAACAGTGAAGCGTGAACAGTCAGACGTCTTTGGCGGTTGGGCTCAGGGCCGGAGACGTCGTGTATGATTGTGATGCTGCGCCGAATCGATGAGCCAGAAGGAGAACGCGGCTGAGGTGGATGTCTGGAATGTGGATAAACATACTTCAGCGATTTGATTGCGATTGGCTGTGAGGAAAGTGAGCACTACAGCTATTGGCTGAGCGAAGGCCAATGGAGTGGCGTGTGGAATGATGAATAACCCAGTATACCTGGAGAGGAGGTAGATCTGCCAAAGCTTAACAACGGACACTGTCCATGGAAAGCCATGCTGTTGTTTTATAGCTGTGTTTGTTTTAGGAATTCTCCTTTGAGCTCCAGCATCCAACCAGTTCTGTTGTGGGTTCTACTGGTTCTTATGCTTCCAGCTCCAGTCTGACATTAGGCTCATGTGTTTCACTTAGCTGCTTCAGGACAAGACTGTGTCTATTCCAATGTGCTATGATCCCATTTTTATGTCGTTTTGATGCTTTGTAATCCAAACGTGACTGAGACTGTTAAGCTACGTTCACACCAGCATCGGCAACTCGCACTGAAGCGGCAACTTACACCGAAAGTCCATCAAACACCTGTAAACGCACATTTCTGGCTTCTGTGTTCAAAACTCGCGAGTTCAGGCATCACTAAAGAAGTTTTTAAGTCTGTTTGGGGCTGAACGTACAAACCGGGGGTTCATTGATCGTGCGCTGAAAGTTCAACAGTTGACCTTTGACCCATCAGGTCACCCAGCTTTGGCGGTGACGTATGCATGGCGTCCTTTTTGAAACACAGAAGTGTCACCTGTTGCAAATATGATCATGAAGGAGAAAGTAATAATGGAGGTTTGTGCACAGACGGACTTACTCCAAGTCCTTCAAACTTTAGAATAGAGCTGAGACAGAAAAATCGAGATTCGCCAGATTTGCACCGCTTTTTGTACAAAGCCTCTTTCAGCCTCAGGTGGCGGACTAGTGCTAGTAAACAGTAGAACACCAAAGAAGAAGATGTCCCTTTCTGCCGCTGCCTGCTCCTGCGGTGTGAACACCACGGACACGTGTGTAGTGTTTCTGATCACCCAACCGCCCGGTGTGAATGTAACATCAGGTGCACTCACTCCTCCATATCTACATTTATTTGATTTGATGAACTAACTTCAGACAAAACTGAACTGCATCGTACAGATTTGAGAAAAAAACGTTTTGATGTTGTAAGAATGAATCAGAAAAGCAGGTTTTTGTTCATCTGTTCATAAAAGAAGCTGTTATTTTGCATATGTGGACTCCTGACAGTCATTCACACCAGTTTGCTAAAGCAGCCTGCAATACTACAACCAGTACACAGTTTTAGTTCTATTTCATTGGTTTCACTGTTGTCATTTAAAAACTGCATCAAAATAATGGTCAACATTTGGCTGGGCTCCACCTCTTCACTACAGCCTGTGGAAACTTGAAAGCTTGCTAGTTTCACCAGTTGAAGCTGCAGAGGAAAAGAAACGTTTGCACGATGCAGATCCTGGGTTTAAGATAACAAATAGAAGCTGCAGACACAGCAACTGTGGGCAGAAAAAGATGAAAGGAACACTTATCGAGACCTGAAAAATGTGTAGGTTTTTCAAAGAAATCCAGAACACAATGAAGTGTGTTTCCTGCATCCAAATTCTTTCATCCCAGCCGTACTTTATTTTGTGACTCTCTCTTTTCAGGAAGTGAATCTGATCAAAGTCCAATAAAAAGCCACTGACAGCCTTTGTCACGTCACACAGAGATTTTTATCTCTGATTTTTGGAGCAGCACTTTGCTCTTTTTCTTTGTAATTGCATATAAACTTCCCAAACACGCTGCCCAGTTTGTGCTGATTGTTCATGATCAACAGCTCTGCTTCAGTCAGTCAATGGTTAAAAGTTCACAGCAGACTGCTGCCACCAACCTGCCAAACTCACACTTGGAAGAGGCTTGGTGTGAAACGCCAAAGCGGTGATAATCTGGTGAATGTGGCTCCAGGCTTTTTCTTTACAGCTTTATTCCAATATATGAAGGACTTTAGTGTCATGGAATTCCAGCCGGGAACGAACCACAATTATTCATTTCTCCTCCACGATCCATTTTCAAATGGTCAGTACCTCCACTGATTGAGTCACCACCAAATCCAAGTCCCTAATTGGTCAAAGTTCAACTGCTTTAACCTTCAATGTGCGTTTAATGGCGGGACATTTTGTAGATAGAGCCAAACAATGGACTTAAGGACTTAGCTGGCTATGTTTGAAACTGGAATCTATTTTTTATCTTCAGTGATTTGAAAAAGCACAGGAAGAAGTTAATGTTCTGCAGACAGTGTTTGTGAGTATAATTGGCCCTCTGAGGAACCATTCTTAATTGTATTTGACAGCGGTAAAGGTCTCGTTAACAACATAAGCTTGTTGGGGTTTTAGCCTGCAGTCCCACAGCCAACATGATCAGGATTTTCTGGAGCCCTACAGAACACAAAATGTTTTCAGATTTCCCTGCTATTACTGCCAGTTTTTGTGTTTTTTTGTAAGATTAAAAACCAATCTGTCTGTGCAACACTCCTCCAGAGGTCACTGTTTGAAAGGTTTTTCTTTTTTTGGAAGTAGGGGTGGTCTAAACTTTAACAGTGCAAACGTGAACAGGATGAAGTGTGACGTTAGAGACTGAAAACACTGAAACATTATTTGGTCATATTTTGATACAGAGCATATTCCACAAGGTGGAAAAATACATATTAATTGTTGATACAATTTATGTTGTTGGCTAAAGAAGTCTACCAGCTTCATGAACAAGATCAAGCAGTAGCTCTTTTGTTTTAGAATACTTTGAAGTTTTGCCAAGTTAAAAAGAATCCAAATAAAATGGGTTAGGGTTAGGGTTAGGGTTAGGGTTAGGGTTAGGGTTAGGGTTATCCCTAACGGGGCGTGATCTTTGAGGAAATTCCCTGTCAGTCGTAGGTTTATGCTTCCTCGTCCCTGAATCTGCGGTGCCTTCTGTTCTCTGAAACCTTCATAATCATAAAAGAACAACATAACGACAAAGAAGTAGGCGTCGCTCAGCACCACATGGTTTGATTGGCTGGTGGTGGCCGTGATAATCAGACAAGAACCTATAGAATGAAAAGTGTGGGCGTATCAGCTTTACGTGAGTTCAAAGACCCACTCCAGTGAAAATGGTGTATTTGACATATTCTTGTAGCATAGATGTCCCAGGAGGAGATATATATTAAGAAAATTAAGCTAAAAACTGTGTTTCTCAGTATTTTTTATTCAAATCAGTGTGAATCAGGACAGATGAAAAAACACCTGTAGGCGTTGCAGTCAGTGCGCCAAAGTCTCCAAGCTCCGCCCCTTTCTGATCATCCACCTTTGGGAGCCCACCAGCTCACCATCTGAGCTGGAATCTGGATCAGAACTGGACGGTTGGATAGCGACCATGTTGCTGCCATTTGTGTTGAGGCTGTGAGGGGCTGGAAGCTGGGAGAGAGCGTGAGCAAAGGGTTGATGGGAAATGAAGGCAGACGTACTCCATGGCAACAGTCCCGCCCACAAGAGGAACTTATCGCTGGCTTCTGATAAACTTCTGCTGAAGTCCTGCGGCTGGAACTACATCTTAGAAAACCACACAGGTTTTTAGATTTTGGTTAAAACGGCATCATCCGAATTTAAAACAACAGATCAGAAAATGACTGGAATTCACCTTCAGCATTTTCAGTGTGAAAAAACAAACAAAAATGTCGATTTAAATGACAAATAGCTTGTTGTCCATTCATTAACAGCATCATCTCAATGCGTTCTGCAAAACAAACAACAAAACAAATCAGAGGAACATTGACACAAACGTGGAAATGTTACGGAAAAGACCTTTTAATGAGTTCAGTGTTCAGACACTACCTTTAATTTAATTTACATACAGATACAAAAAAGAGAGTCGCACTTGACAATTTTGTAACACACGTGCGTTCACACACTCCCACACTGACACACACACACACAGAAAGTAATTAGCACTTAAAACAAGAGGCTGAGTGGGTCTCAGCTCATTAATATCAATTGGTGTTAATATCAGGGAAGGTGATGAGCATGTGTGTTTGATCGTGTCTGTTCTCAGGAGCAGATTCAGATTAATGGAAATAATTTGTACTCAGTGATGGGATGAGCAGATCTGCCAGACAGGTGTGGGGTAAATATTTTCTGTCCAAATTGTGGTGGTGATTCTAGTGAGCGTACTAGAACACAATCTGCTCTGTAGAAGCGGAGTGTTAGGGGGACATCAATGCCTGCACAGATGGCAACAATAACAATGTATGGATGAATTACAGAGATCATTCCCAACCCAAAATGTATTATTGTTTTGTCCACAGACCAACAAGAAGGTGGGATGATCATTTAAAAAGAGGGAAAATGCTCAAATTTATTTCAAGTGTATTCTGACCCAATTCATCAAAGTCATTAGCAGAGCGTTTCCTGTATTAGTTTTCTCTCCAGAGAACTGACGCTGTTTCACTGGTTTGGTGTGTGTGCCTGTGTGTGTGCGTGTGTGTGTGCGTGTGTGTGCGTGTGTGTGTGCCTGTGTGTGTGCATGTGTGTGTGCATGTGTGTGTGCATGTGTGTGTATTGACCTCAGCTGCGAGGCTGTCAAAGAGATTATGGGAGTTTTAGTCCGGTGAGACACATGCGGTCTATGACAGGTGAGGCCTGGTAATGATGGTTCTACACTAAACTCCCGGACATGCATGTGTGTGTGTGTGTGTTGGTTTCTGTCCAGCTGGGGCAATAGCGCACTGCCGATCGGCTCTCCGGGGAATAAACTGAATGAGAAACGCATTCATTTTCTCCCACCCTGGAAAAGAATAAATCCCGCTCTGACGGCTGTGTCTTACAAAAACGTGACAGCAGCAAGTAATTGGATACAAACAACTACGAAAACCCTCCACCAATCTGGTTTAGCATGAAAGTGACAAAATATTAGCCCAGGTTGAGAACAAGACCCAATGGATTCAGCACACAAGGCAACATTGTCTTTATTTTTACAGTAAAAGTTAAAGAAGTATTTCAGATGTCTGTGACATCAGACCTTAAGGATGATTGAGCCTCCCCACCACTGCCAGGTAATTACAAACACCTGCACACAGCACTTTTTTAAAACTGTTAAGCATTTGCAGCCAAAAGCTGCGACTCTGTGAGACACAACTCTAAAAGAAGCAAAACTTTTTAAAACACAACAAATTAGAATGGTGGAAAAGAAATACTGTCAGGATATTGAGCTTCCACTAGATAACCTGAAGTCTGATTCATTCCATTTGCAGGTATCTGTTTTGCAGCTGTGTGCAGAAAATAGAGAATCTGGCTTTAAGGCTCTTCTTGGAGATCTCTCCGCCTTGTCCTTTGGGGCATCTTGCATGTTTTCCACGGTGCTTTTCCAGCTGCTGGGTTTTTAATACCTGCTTAATGCAAAAACAAACTCTGCACGTTAACATTTTAGAGAAGTAAGCAGGCGTATATCTGTGCAGAAATAAACCTAGAGCCGTTTTCAAGAGGAACTGTAGTTCTTTGCATAAACCAAGAGCAAAAATACAGTCATCCAGACTCGTGACAGAAAAAGTGCTATTATCCCACTGCAGGAAGCAGACTGTCCATTTAGCTGACAGAAAAAGTTGACTTTTCAACGTCGAGTCCCAGAAAAATGAAGTCCAGGTTTTGTTGGTCTGCAGAAAATACATTTGTTTGACTTTGCTTAAAGAATAAGACTGCTATCTCCGTTCATGGACATGGTTTAATGATGGTTACGTCTTCTGAACTCAATTATGCCCTGTTTCTTGGAACAAATCTAAGTTTAAATGCAAAGGATTCCCAGCAGAAGCAGCCGGAGAACACACAGCCACAAACAAACATTTTAAACGGACACAATAAACGGGAGTTCTCTCTCCACATGCATCATCCTCCCCATCTACAATTAATAGTGACTGTTCTTTTTGGCTCAGTCTGTTATAAATGAGGGTCTGGAACAAGATGCAAACAGGACTCAAGGCTGGGAAGCAGATGGATGAGGCACAGAAAAAACCTCAGTTCAACAAAAGACAAAAGCTCTGCCAAACAGGTAGTCCAAAAGACAGCACAGGGACGGCGAGCAACCAGAGAGGAATCTGGCAAACCACAACAGAGCTGCCAGAGGCACTTTTACTGAGGACAATCACAAAGACAATGCAGCTCAGGCTGTTAGCCACTTGGAAAAGGCAGGAAGAAAAGTTAAATGAAAGGAAAAGGAACAATATTTCTAAAGTATTACAAGACAAAACATCCAGGACTCCCTCACACCAGACTATCCACGCCAACGCCTGCTAGACCTCTATCGCCGGACTCATCCATCTTCAGATGCCTTTGTTTCTCAACCCTCATCCGTTAGCCGATGGTACGGACTCTTAAGCTTTGTTTACCTTACAGAAAGTGTTCTGGTTGTGTGTCAGTAAAAACAATAGTCGGATAGGTCATTCTGGGTTTTCGCAATCCCTCTATGGTCTTTCTTCAGAGCAGGTTTTAGTCTGGTATTGAGCCGTTGGCAGACGCCTATAGGTGTGTCGTCATTTTCCTGAATTGTGTTAAGTGATCACACCATATCCGTATCATGCCGATGAATAGGGGCGTGGCCTTATGGGCCCCTTTACCCGGAACAGGGCCACCACAGAATGATGGAGTCAAACTGTACTTGATGGTCAAATGAAACGACGGTCCAACCATCTGGTAGAAGAGTCCAAACCAGATCCCAGTTTGTCTGCTATGGATGCTCACATCATGGACATATCACCTTTTTTACGGCTACAATTAAGGCTTTATGTAGGAGACTTGTTCCTCCTCTGGAATCAAGTATTTTCAGATTAACTGAGTTCATCTTTGGTGGTTATTCTGTATGTTTGTCAGCATAAGCTGCGTGGAACAAATGGACTGTTGTGTGCTCATAACACACCAAACTTTCAACAGTTTGCTTCCAAAATGAAAAACTGGTTTACGAGAGGCGTAGCGGACTTCAGCACTATGAGCTGGTGGAGCTGCATGCACTTTGATCTACTAGCAATAGCCATAATCAGCTCACTGTGTTTTGGACCGTGCGTGTCATGCATCATTCCAGTTTGTGAATATGTACGACAGAGTTTTAGGGCCAGTTTTCAAAAAAACTTTTTTTTTTATCACGACTTTTAAGTTGTAAATTTACGAGAAAGAAAGTCATAAATGTTAAATTACGAGATTTTAAAGAGATTTAAAGAGATGAAGAGATTCTGAACCTTTTGGTGACTCAAAATCAGATTATTGTCAGTGTAGCCAGCTTTCTGGGGTTCGGTGTCAGTAAAGCGGAGTGTCATCAGTAAAATAAGGAGCTCAGAAACATGTTTGGGTGTAGAGGACCGCTGCAGCCTTTATTCTCCTTTTCATTCACAAACCCTGAAGTTCATCTGTCACCTTACGTCATGAACCTGTCATCTGAACACCAATGCGGAAGTAAACAGTGTTCCATACGCCCCCTCCTCCAGATGAAACGTTGCATTTCAACATAAAATAATAAAGAGGAAATAAAATAGTCTGTTTTCTATTAGCATTAGAACGTTGACAATACCAGAATGTGCTCCTCCTCCTCAGACGAAAGCATCACACTGACGTAGAGATCTGGTCTTTGGAGGAAGAAAGGATGAAGGTGGACATCTGCAGGGACACCGATGTCTTCATCAACGGCTGCAGAGATCCTGAAAACCACCCATCAATAAATAAAACATTAATAAATCATAAATCAAACAAAGGAGCTTCCAAACTTTTGGAACGTTATCAATAAACATTCAGCTCACCTGTTCCACTGAGTTTAGTGGGTCTGCTGCTGCGTGGCGTTCACCTGCTGCTCTGAACGCTCACTTCCACTTTAATCTCGTAAAATTAAGAGTTATTTTCTCGTAAATTTATGACTTAAAATCTCGCCATTTTACTTTTTTTTTTTTTGGTGGCCCTAAAACTCCGTCTTAAATATGGATGACATCACACGTTTACGTTTTTACATCTGCAGATGAAACTTTCCCTGAAGTTGTGTCTTTTTAACATCTATTCTAAACTCTGGCAGATGGTGCAGAAAAATACCACCATTGAAAACTTTGCTTCTGTGAAACAGCCACAAACGCAAAACCATTGGTCACTCGCTGGGCTCGGCAGAGGTTTGGAAACTGGGTGGTCTGAGGTCCAGTTCTCTCTCTTTTAGATGCATTTGGATAACAGGAAGATCTCTCACTTTTATCTAATGCAGAACTCTGCTTATCCTTCGCTGTTGAAAGTTTCCCACTTATTTTCTAATATCTGACAGTATGCATAAATATGAGCCGCTAAAAAGATGGATTATAAACTCACCATAACACAGAGTTATCACTTCCTTTGTTTTTTATTGATGCAGCAGACTGGGGAAAAGCTTCATGTGGAAAATAATCTTTTATGTCAGCAGAATACTTCCCAAAAATGTAATAAAGTTGGATGTTTTCAAAAAATTTTTGGGAACAATCCGGAAAAACGAAGGACTTCTACAGGTTCTGATGGAGCTGCCCAAACCGATGACTGCCGATAAAAACATCAACATTCATGTTGTCTGTTTGTTGACATACAACATGCCATGAAATGTCCATCCTATACTGAGACAAACATGTGCAGTCAGCATTTCTGCAGATGACAGGAGGTTTACTGCAGAACATCCTGCCACACTACCTGCAGTCTGTCAGCTGCACTAAGCTCCACCTTTTCTGAGGCCTTTAACAAAGCAGCACCGCCTTGATCACTCCTTGTTTAACCATTTTGTCATCTCTTCATAATCTATCTGTAAAAGATTGTATTTATCCGGAGATGATTTCAAATCTTTTCTTTTACAGTTGTTCCTGTTTCAGTGGCGATGATTCTTCTCCGGCAGGCAGCAGCTGCCAGGGCCGAAGCCCGGTGTTTGGATTGTGTCCAGAACCTTAATGCAGTCTTTTTTTTCTACTGACAGTAACTCATGATGTCAGCCATTGTTAAAGTGTCTGTGTTCAGATGGTCTTGGCTATTGTCCACTGCGCTGTCACCACCTCTTACTTATCATTTAGACTCCCAGATGGCTCCGTATCGTCCTACATTTCTAGCTGGGTAATGAAGCTGTCTGACAGAGCTCCTGCAGTACCTGTCTCTACTGGACGGCTCTGCTTCTAGTACGTAAAAGCCAGAACAAACCTGTTATGACTGCTCTTGTCAAACAGCTGCTCCTATTATTTTTGAAAATACCCCCCCCCCACACACACACACACCAGCTCTCTTTGCCATGCTGTCTCACTTTCCTGTATTATTTTCAGCTTCTTTTGCTGTTGCATCACCAGTGTTACAGCGTCTTTAGCTTCCCAATGTAGATGTTCTTAATCCTTATTTTTACAGATGTGATGTTCTAACAACAAACCATCAGCAGAAAGAAATCATTTACTGTAGTCTAGGGCTGCACGATATGAGGATGTTTGACATTAGTGATGACGATATAACTTGCGAGACATGAATAAATAGCAAAACAACCAAAAACACAATTTTCATTTCACTGCAACAGTTTAATTCAAATTAGAGTTACCCCTCGTCTACAAAGGAGGCGAACATCTAACATGAAAGAGCTCCATCTGATTGGTTAACAACGTGACGGCGTCCATCCGATTGGTCAAATGCATAAATGGATTTATTTATTACTTCAGGCTGCCATAAGATAGTTTTAGCTCATTTAAAGTGACCATTTATTGCAATTTATGCCGTCTTTTGCGATATGTATATTGCACAGCTTGATATTGTGATAACGATAAATGTGCGTTTATTGTGCAGGCCTACTGTAGTCTCTGATTGATAGAAGTAATTAATGATGATTTTTTTCCCAAATGAATTTTTCTTTTTACTTTAATGCACAATGTTTAATGAAAACATGCATTTTTCTTCTGTGATAAGGAGGATAAGACCAGCATCATGGAACTGGTGAAATATGAAAAAAGGTGGCTGAGGAGAGTGGAGGGTGGAGAGGGAGGGGAGGGCACCAGAGAGCGATAGCATCGAACTGCAGGACAAAGCGGACAAGGGCACGCGGTGGAAGTGTGTACTCCTGCTGGTGTGTGTTTGTGTGGGCGCGAGACCAGTGGAAGTGAATACAGATAGAGCTGTCAGGATAGTGATTTACTGATAGATAGAGAGGGGGAGGACTTGTGAAGGGGAATCAATAAGAAGGAAACCATGAAGGAAAAGAGAGAGAGCAGAAGAAACGAGGAAAGGGAGAGAAGAACTGAAGGCAAAGCAGAAAGAGGGAACCCAGTGAGACTGAGAGAGGTGTTGGATAGAAGGCTGTGTCTGTACCCGTGATGGTTCATCAACTGCTCACACATACATGAGGACATGCAGAGTGTCATGGATAGATGTTTGTTTTTACCTGCCCCTCTTAAGATTTTCTAGTTTTAATCTTGTTAAATCAGCTTTCACTGATTCACGCAGGTGGTTTGGCAGAGGTTTTAACGCCGGATGCCCGTTCTATGGGCAAGGCAGCAGGTTAGAGTAAGCTCTCAACAAGTATGGGTAAATACAGATAAGGTATGGGAGGGGCTGGTGTGTCATGGGGATTTCATTTGACCCCCCCAAACCCTACCCACGGTGCAGGAGTGCTGCTGTTAGTGCTGTTCCCATCAGTGCATGCTCCTTGTTTGTTGTTCAATGGTTTTATTTCAAATCAAAACAACAATTACATAAAATAAAAGAAGTCAATAAGACTTTGAACATTTGATTTGAAAGGGGAATGGAGGAAGCTTATGCTTATAGGAACCCAAACCCCCTTTCTTGCATTCTGACTGTTAGAAATGAGGACATTAGACAATCAGAATGTAGTTTGTGTGGACATCCTACAGGCGCCCTGTGGGTACTGCACCCCCCCCCCCCCCCCCCCGTACGTGCAGCATTTTAGAAGGGGGCCAGTACTAGCACCTCTTTAAAGTTCTGCGGTGAGGCGGTGGTATGACAGCATCATCTGTTTGTCATAAGTGCATGTAACTTCCATTGTCCTTTCTGATACGTCATGAGACACACACCACACGCACAATACTAGTACATCCCACGTTCATGGAGGTACACAACACACCTGCGCTCCTCTAGAGATGCAGCCCCTCCTCTCTACAGCCCTCCAACAACCCAGAAACCTGCAGCATTAGGTAGTTCCTGCTAAGCAACTAATGGAAAGCTGAACCATTAAAACAAAGCCCCAGCAGCCCCCCTGTTTTATAATGATGGACTTTCCATGACATTTATCACTAATAGTCATTTCTTTCTCTGCTACTACTTGTTTAGTCATTTAAAATCCACTTGACTTGTGTTTGAATCAACTCTGTGGTCTTATTGTGAAGTTGGAAAGGCCTTGTTGATGTTTTCAGTTCTAGGTTTTCTGTGTTTCTGCTTCAGTGTTTTAATTGTGTTCATTTGTGTTGACTTTTGTGAAACACCCACATTTTCCAAGCTGTAATAAACGTCTTTGTCTGATGTTGATTTGCTAAAGGAAGAAAAAGAATGGAAGAACCAATCCATCTGATGAAAAACCAAACCAAACTGCTGCCTGTGAAGCTAAACTTGTTTCCTTTTCACCTGCTTTCAGGCTTCTTAGGAAAAGATGTACGCTGAATGTCTTTGACAAAAACGGCTGATAAAAGACAGCAACACTTCAAAGATGAGAAAAACTGACACCACCCTGTCAGGGTTTTCTACAGCTTAGCAAAGAACAGTGTTGGAGCCTCTGGCTTTAAAAGCAGCGATGAGCTCTCCTGCAGAGGGAAGCACTGCATGTTGGAGGTTAATCACTAGGAATCCTGTTTTTGTTTCCTCGAAAGTCAAATCCAACGAAAACTGAGGAGGATTTTAAATGTGTCAACGCATTAACCAAAAGAATGAACACATTGATAATAACTCAAGAAAAGCATCTAGGAATGTGGTCACATATGATCAATAAAAATGACTGAACATGACTGTGTTGTTGCAGAGATTTCAACTAGAAAACTAAGAAAACATTTTTTTGTTTAGAACTTGAAAATATGATGTGTCCTGTGCTTTACATGATCAGTCTTCAGTGCTGATCAGTGCTGTCTGCAATGTTGTAAAGTCCATTGAAGTTGTGCTTTAAATGTTTTAACTTCAATAATTAAACATTTAATGTGATTATGTTTATGAATGGATGCATGGATGATAATGGATGGATGGATGGATGGATGGATGGATGGAAGGATGGATGGATGGATGCATGGATGATAATGGATGGATGGATAGATGGATGGACGGATGGATGGATGGATGGATGGATGGATGGATGGATGGATGCATGGATGGATGAATAGATTGATGAATGGGTGAATAAATTGGATGGAGGGGGGATGGAGGGAGGGATGGATGGATGATGAATGGGTGAATGAATGGATGGATGGATGGATGGGTGAATGAATGGATGGATGGATGGATGCATGGATGATAATGGATGGATGGATGGATGGATGAATGGATAACGGATGGATGGATGGACGGATGATGGATGCATGGATGGATGATGGATGCATGGATGGATAATGGATGGATGGATAGATAACGGATGGATGGATGGACGGATGATGGATGCATGGATGGATGGATGGATGGATGGATGGATGGATGGATGGATAGATGGGCGGATGGATGCATGGATGGATGGATGGATGGATGGATGGATGGATGGATGGATAATGGATGCATGGATGGATGATGGATGGATGGATAGATGGATGAATGATGGATGCATGGATGGATGCATGCATAATGAATGGATGGATAATGGATGGATGGATGGATAGATGGGCGGATGGATGCATGGATGGATGGATGGATGGATGGATGGATGGATAATGGATGGATGGATGGATAATGGATGGATGGATGGATAGATGGGCGGATGGATGCATGGATGGATGGATGGATGGATGGATGGATGGATGGATGGATGGATAATGGATGCATGGATGGATGATGGATGGATGGATAGATGGATGGATGATGGATGCATGGATGGGTGCATGCATAATGAATGGATGGATAATGCATGGATGGATGGATGGATGGATGGATGGATGGATGGATGGATGGACGGGTGGATGGATGGATGGATGGATGGATGGACGGGCAGATGGATGGATGGATGAAACATAGTTCTGACTCCTCAGGGCTTCTTGTGTGTTTTTTGTGTTTTGCTGCTCCTGGTTTCAGTGCTCAGAGCGTCATAGAAATGTGATCTCATCTTCCTCTTCCAGAGTCTAACACTCTCTCTGTTTTTTTTTGTTTCTACAGCATCGAATATCGCCTCGTCTTCCTCTTCGTATTCATCAAATCTTGGTTTTGTAGACTTCACCTTCACCCGGGAGCCTCAGGACACGGTCACCGTGCGAGGGGGTGTGCTGCAGCTTGACTGTCAGGCTCAAGCAGATTCAGTCACGAGGCGTCCCAGCATCACATGGCGTAAAGATGGAGTGTTGCTCAGCACAGTGGTGGATGAGCGACGACAGCAACTCAGCAACGGCACCCTGATGGTGCGAAATGTGGTGCATTCGCGGCACCACAGGCCAGATGAGGGAGAGTACCAGTGCCTTGCTACACTGGACGGTCTGGGCAGCATAGTGAGCCGGACTGCTAAAGTCACTGTGGCAGGTAAGGAACGTGGATACTTCATGTATAAAAATACTGTATGAACAGTGGAGCAAACAAGTATTTGTCAGTTTCCAGTTCTAAAAGTTGTCCTGCTTAAAAGATGAGAGCAGTCTGTAAACATTCATTTCATGACGATACAGCAATTTTGTTTAAATTCTACGAATGCAGTTAGTTCATAACTGCAATTTGAGATGGAATTTTTAAATAATAAACTAAACAAAATGTTTCCGGTTTGAAATCTACCATCTACCTCAACGTTGGTTCATAAGACATTGTCATTAACTGCGTTATCCTGTCGTGGACCTTCTCATGAAGCAGCAAAGATCTGTGATCCAGGGATGGACAACCCCAGACCCCGAGGACCGGTCTACCTGTGTGATCTCCACATATCCAGTCATTACTGATTACCTGGTTCAGGTATGTCCAGCCAATCAGAGCATGCCAGAGCAGGAATGCAGTCCTCGAGACCTGGGGTTGCCCGTCCCTCCGCCCAGCGTACCCCCGTTGGTCTTTGGGGTTTAGGGACTCCTCTGCTGTGCCGAACCCCTTGACCTGGGGTTCTGGGTGGGTGGGGCCTTGGACTGGACTTTTGCCACTGCAGTGAGAATTGTCTGTCTGTGATTGCGCTTCCACACTTTGTGCCTTGGCCTTTCTGCTCTCTGAGGGCCAGGGACCCCTGTGGCGGGCCCCCGACCCTGTTTCTAGCTGGTTGCTGTGTGGAGGGCCCTTAGGCCTGTTTTGTCATGGGGAGACCTCGGGAGCCCCAGCATTGCTGATTGCTCCTGATTGCTTTCTGAGTTGTTGTGCAGGGAAGTCAGAGAAAAACAGAAAAGAGTTTGGATTTTGGTTTTGGAAATGGTTTATTTGAAACAATCAAAAACAAAACTAGACTTAAAAAAAGCAGACATATTCATCTATATATGGATAAATCAAACTGAGGATAATTAGTCATAATTAAATGGCCAAAAGTTCTAAACTCTCTGATTCAATCAAAGAAGGAACAAAAAGCTGCAGAAAAGAGGGAAAGCCCCCCCCGGAGATATATGGAGAAATGCTCTAAAAACAAACTGAACTTGTCTTTGTCAGTTATAGCGGGAATCTCATAAATATTTAAACTCCTCCATTTCACTTTACTGCTCTTAATATTTTCAACCCCCCCCAGTGTAATCTAGAAAATGGAGCATGACTTAAGATCAATATTTTTTATGGAAGATGATAATAAGGACAAACTCTGAGGGTTAAGTGTCGCTGTCATCCACTGCTTCCTGTTCAAAGCTGAGTCAGCAGAACAAAAGTCTGTCAGTGAACCAGCAGCCGAGCAGAGACGGCAGCAAGTCTTCACAAGTTCTGAGGACTTCTTGGTGAACCCAGCTCTCTTGTGGGTCCGACTGACTCGATACAAAGAACTGCTTTAAGCTTGAATTAAGCCAAAACCCCCTCGACATCTGGTAAACTAGCGATTAGTAGGAATGGTCTTGGTGCAGTCGCTCATGGAGTTTTCAGAGATCTGCAGGATGTAGCAGTGTGGCCGTCAGTCTGCCTGATGTGCAGATCTGCAGTCTAGCTTCCCTGACTAAACAAGATCCCAATTAACTCACACAAACAAGTCCATGTTCAAGTCTGACGGAAAAATATGAACTTCCTGTGGCACACGGCACCTCACAAGGCAAAAAGCTCATGAACAGTTGAGGCTTCAAATTACAATTAACACCTGTGTCTGCTGACGAGGATTCAGTGAAGACGCCAAAGTCCTGAGAGAGAGAGGAAGAAACGCTGCCTGACAACTGAAGTGAGAGGAGACATTAAGCAAAGTGATTATAGGAGAACCCTAAACTCACATCCAAATCTGACCTCAAAGACCCACCCCATGAAAACCCTGGTTTTGGTGTTTCTAACATGTTCTTGGAGCATTTCTCTCATGATGGATAAAGAAAATTAAGATTCAAATTGCTTTTCTGAGCATTTCTTTATGCAAATCGTTGTGAAACAGCAGCAGATGAAAAACATGTTTTAAAAAGCTTGTAGCTGTGACATAGAAGCTACTATGGCAGGTCACAGTCTCCAAGCTCCGCCCCTTTCTGATCATCCTCCTGCAGACCAACAGATCCATTAAAGTCCTTGTTTTCCTGGTCTGAGCTGGACTCTGGATCAGAACTGGACGGACGTTTGGAGCTGATATTGACTCTGACGGGGGTGTGAGGGGCCGTAAGCCAGTGGGAGAGTGTAAACAAAGGGATGATGGGAAACACTCCTGCCTAAAACTCAGAGGGGATTTTCCAAAGAACTCCAGCTGCTCTGTAGAAACTATGTTTTAGAAAGAGACACAGGTTTTAGATTTGACCTAAAAACTGCATCATCATAATGAAAAGATCACTGTGGTTGCTTTGAAAACCGATCAGAGATGATTGGAGCGAGACTTTGATGACACTTCTATTTATTTTCACCTTCTCACCATTCTAGAAATGGTGTTTTGACTTGGAATGCCTTCTGGTCAATAAGATACTCAGTTTAACTTTGTTTTATGAGCAGTCGTTAAAAAAACCTTGCATGTTTTTGTTTGTGTTTAAAGGCTGAGTTTCATAAAAAGCTGCCTCTTTTGCACGATTCACCCATAAAAAGTGATGCTGCATTTGCATTGTAATGGAAAAAAAGTGGTTCAAGCCTCAGCCATGTGCACCCTGCAGGGGGTTGACACGTTGGGTGCTGCAGGGTTTTTTGGGTTGACCGGTCCCATGGAGGAGTGCGGCTGCACATAAGGAGCTCACCTGGAGCAGAACCTTCTCACCAGAACAGCACTAATTAGTTCCTTGTGCAATGCTTAGGATTTTGGAGAGGGAATGAAGAGAAAATCACATCTGTGAGACCCGCCTGCATCTCACCTTCCTCCCCCTTACTTACCCACATTTTGTATGTAGCTTGATTTATCTGTGCAGGTCTGCCAGCGTTCCACCTGCAGCCAAAACGGCCCTTACCGCTGGATATGGGCTAAGACCTTTCCAAATTAAAGTGTTCTAAGACGATTTCATCAACCCACCATTAGGACCACATAGACTAAATAATAAAGTCCAGGTTTATGGATTTGATCATCTTAAACATGAAATCTTCCTGAAGAAAAACAAAGAATTGTGTCTGGATGAACCTTGTTTTTGTGGTAAATAATGTTAAAGAAGTTAGACCTAAAGGAGACAGCCCTACTTTAAAGGAAGTATATCAATAATAATAAACTATTTAAAATGGTCGAGTATTTGCTCTTGCAGATAACTCTGACACTCACAAGGGTTCCCTTCTCTTCCTGTATGACCTGTCAGTCAAACCACCTAAAGACCCAACAAGTCCTTTGGAAGAAGGATCCAGATTTAATCCTGCTCCATTTAAACTGCTCATAGGGCCAAAAAGGTCAAATTAAGGTCAAATTTCAAAGCCTGACATCCCTGATCCTTTCCAAACATCAGACTTAACAGTCTCCAGTCTGGACATGTCAGCATGTGAACAAACCTGATGTCAGTTCAGGAGTTTTAACCCTCGGGATTTAGAGGACAACAAGAGGGAAAATCTCACTGCTGCCCCCCTCTGTCTGCTGGGATGTTGATTATCAGTCTGCAAGTCTGTTTGGGTCATTAGTCTAATCAACAGCAGATAATAGCCCCCATCAATGTGAAAAGTCAGCTGGGCTGTTTTTGTCAGGAGGCTAAAAGTGTCGCTGACTGAGTTTTAGAAACTTTTGCTCTTTTTAAACTTAACTTTTTATTTGATGATGTTCATCTCTTTTGTTACTCTTCATTAAAATATAAATCTTGCTTTTTTATTTCTTTTAGAGAAAAAGTGTCTGGAATCTTTACGGTTTAAATAAAGAAATCTTAAATGAAATAACTCCTTTGAGGACTCTTAAGATGAAAAAACCTAAACATTGAGATAACAGGATTCTACAGGATGAATGTTCTCCTGCATGGACGTTCTGTTGACAGTCAGACTTAAATCTTTGGTTTGAACTGAGATTCTGACTGTAGAACAAGACTGTGAAACTTCAGGCCTCCCTGTCTGCTGCTGATCACCTGGATCAGGTGTGTTTAGCCGATGTGGTTGGAAAACATGTTGGACACCGGCCCTCAAAGTCTGGATTCTGTCACCCCTGCTATAGAAACATGGCCTGGCAAGCTTGGAATCAGAGAATTATTAGAAGAAGATTCCCCAGAACCTAGATGCTGCGAGTGGTCATGGAACCGAGATAAAGACAGCTGCAGAGGGAAAAGGGGAGCGGAGGGGGGGGGCTCATAAAATGGCCTTGCATTACATATCTGCTTCTTTAAAATTCTAGAAATGTGTAAAAAACACAATTTCAATTCAACTGTTTCCGATTTTTTATTTGTTGTCCAACAGCTGAGCAAACCGATCAGAGCTGAAGGCGTCTCTGTTGGACAGAATCTTCTGTTACAACATGCCAAGTTATGGTTCTTCTGACGTCCAGCACAGTATAGCAGATGCAGGGAATCCACCAGACTCCCGGACCAGGAAGAGCGGGACCGCCCCAAGGCCCTCCAATGCCCCCCAATGCCCCCCAACGCCAAAGAGCAGGGAGGCACCGGAGCATGGAGAGTGCAGGCCCGACCCAGCCAGGGGGAAATATGTCCATTTGGATCCGTCTCAGAAACCACCTCCTCTAAGCGCTCTAAGCTTTTTTTCAATAAATGGGAATTTTTTTCAAAGTTCTGGTGTTTCCATGTGGTGAATTATTATCGCAAATCCAATTTGCGCAATTTCATAGTGATTGGAAACGCAGCTACTCAATGATAACATTTCATAGAAGGACAGTGAACACTGACAGGAAACAAACTAAGCAAAGGCAGAATGGCTGTTGGACCAAAGCAGAGAGGAAACGAGGGGAGGGGCTGTGGAGCATTGAAAGTGACAGCAGTCTACAGGGTTTAAGATGAAGAAATCAACTGATTTTATCTGTTAAAATCCTCCCAAGATTTCATTTCTATTCTGGAAGCTTTTCACAAATTTGCTCTAAACATTTTACGGATTAAAACGCCATTAGACATTTTTAAAAAGTTTAGATAGTCGACCAATCTTATTTCTGAAATCACAGTAAAGATTCAACTGTTGATCACAGATGGTAAACAGGAAATGGGTCACATGCCTCACAGACCTACAGGATGAGAAACACCCCCAAAGGTAAAAACCAAACAAAGACAGGTTCTGACCAAAATGGCAGACTGGGTGAGAGATTGGCAGATGTCCACAGCACAGGAGCGTGTGATGGAGTGTAACAGTAGTACTGTTGCTTTAAATGAATATGACTCCTTACAATTGAAGCTACAGATCAGCTCCACGCTGTCAGTCTCACGTCTTTCTGATGTCTGCGGGACTCTCCTGAAGGCACGGCGGCTATTAAAAGACTGTGACACTGTGTTCCTCTCAGATTTTGTCATTAGCAATCCCATCCTTGAGCCCAAAGAACATGCCAATCAGGATATTTTGGGCCAAAATGTCTTTTAGTCGCAGTCAGTAATTCTGAAATTATTTTGTCTTTTTTGAGGCTGATGCCATCATGAACAGAACATCAATTAGGTTTGCAGATTGGAACACATGACTCAAAGGAAAATGCCTAAAATACGTCCCACATGTTTTGGACTGCAGGCAGTGATGTGATTCACACGGGAACTAACGGCGAAACCCGTGTAGACGTGTAGGATAAGCAGCACATGTCCACCTCAGTGTCCATGACACCCCTGTGAGAAGCCATCAGCTGCCTTTTCATGATAAACACAGCACATTGGCGTGTTAGATCATACAATGACACAAAGGGCTCCACATTAGGGGTGGGCGGATCAATCTGAGTATCGATAGTACGATACCAAGGCAAAGTATTGATACTAGCATGATAAGATCGATACTTTGGATATTTTCATTGCAGTTTTTTTATAATATGTACAGTAAAGAGCTGGACTTTACTCACAGAGTGTGCTGTCTGTCTGCCTGCAGTGGGCCAGATTAGACAAAAATAACACCCAATTTAAGATGAAAACTGCCCAATCGATCAACACTGTAAGGATTCTGTGGTTTGGTTTGGTTTGGTTTGATTGTTCTTGTTTGTGTTTTCGGATTCCTTTTTGTCAGTCACACCAGTTTCAGGTTTGTGATCCACTCCTGTCTTCGGTTCAGTTAACTCAATTCAATTGTATTTTATTTTATTTGTATAGCCCAAAATCACAACAGCAGTTGTCTCAATGGGCTTCATAAAGATCATGAATGCATAGAATTCAATAGGAAAATACTAAACTAACTAAACAGACTAAACTGAACTGGCATCCCTAACCTTAGACCCCTCCTTCTCCGTAAGGAAAAACTCCTAAAAAAAACAGATTCCGGAAAAAAAGAAGGAACCTCAGGGGTGTCCACATGAAGGAGGGATCCTCCCCCAGGACGGACAGGCGATAAACCAGAACTCTTAGAGAAGAATTAGCTTATCTAACTTTAGAACTACATGTGTAACCCTTATTCTATCCTAGACACGTTAACATTGGGAGTGGGGTCATCTAGACCCACTAGACAGTTGGGTCATCTAGACCCACTAGACAGAGCTCTGAACCTTTTTTCTTCAATGATTTGTGATCTTCACTGGTGTCCATGGATTACATGAAATCCTCTCCACCTTTATCCACCTTTGTCATGGTAGGAGAACACCTCAATGGAAGGGGGGGGGGGTCATAGGATAGCACAAGGGTTAAATAGTCCAGCAGACGAGCTTCATCCAAATGGAGCTGGGGGACGGCCGGGGGGCCCTCAGCCTATTTAAGTGTCTGGTTTTCTGTTCACCCTTGTCAGGTCATCTGCTCTTTTCTACTTTGCCACCTTTTTGTTTCCTCCACCTGGTTTGGTCATGTTTCAGTTTGTTTATTGATGTTTTATTTTCTGTCTCCTGCACTTGGGGTCCTCCACCACCCGTTCCTGACACTCTCTGTCTGCACAGACAGTGGAGACATTCGTTACAGACACATATTTGCACTAACGGCAGGATTGTTTGTTGCGTTCTTTAAAGTTTTGTATTTATGGGTATTTAACCCCCCAAACGGTTCCTGTGTCTGCAGCTCACCGCTCCACCAGGGGAGGGGTCAAAGGAACAAATGTCACACACTTTGGTGTGTGGCAACTAATAGGACTTTAACTTCACTTTAGTAGAGTTGCTTTTGTTTATTTTAAATAAAGACTTTATTTTATTACTGCCTTAATTAAAAAAATATATGTTTGTGTTGCTGTTTTTAATTTTATTTTGTTACATTGTTGTAGCTTTTTAAAAAGGTTACTGTTAAAGTTACTAGTTACTGTTTCTTTTTTCATTGTAGTATGCTGGTATTAATATACATTTTCTGTATTTGATGCAGTTCAAATTGTTTTAATTTGTTAACAAACATTTTTATCTGCTAAAGGTCTCTGCACTGTTTTGTTATACACCTAATGAACAAAATGTTGTGTAGTTCCAAAAATGTTCTGTTCAAACATTTCAAGAAAAAGTATCAGTATTTGTATTGATGTCAGTGATACTAGTTCTGTAATTATTTGGTACCAGATTGATAGCCAAATTCCCAGTGTCGCCCACCCCTACTCTACATTGAGCTGTGCAAACAGGTACAAATATTGTAACTACTCCAGGGTGAATTACTGTAAAAGGAGTATCCAGCACCATCAATAGTTAACCAACAAAAGCTTCCCTTAGTATTTTCAACCAAACTGACTATTCAGGATAGATAATTCATAGAAAAGCTGATTAAATAAATATGTTACTCATAAATCTGTACCTTCTGTTAAAACAAACATGTCTGGACTTGAATGCACCATGATGTCATCGGAAAAGGAAATGCTTTCCTTTTTCCTAAAATTCCAGAGTCTCTCCGACTCATAATTAAAGGCAACAAGCACAAATGTGTGTTAAATGACTGTGAAAGACAAGCTCTACTGATTTTCAGGGCAATAAATTTGGAGTTAAAAGTCCAGAGAGGGTCCAGGTAGAAATCCCCCATCAGTCCCAGCGGTGTTTCCGACGTCAGTCCTCAAATACCTCTGCCCGGCACGTTTTCCTTTTTTCCTTTGTCTTTGGATGAGCTTTAGAAGCCGCGCTTTGCTGTTATCAGTCATTTAGCAGCTGTGAGCAATCTATTTGTGAGTTTCTGCCATTCAGGCTCATTTAAATTGCCATTTTTGTGCAAGGCAGCATCTGTATAATTGCTTTATGAAGGAGATTTATGAGGAACGATAAATCCCATCAGCTCATTATTGGGATCATTAAAAATATATTTTGACTTATAATAAAAGGTTTAGAGTGAGAATGAGTTATTCATCAGAGTCAGATGACAAGTCTGATCCTTGTCTTTCAATCGTTCACATGATTTCCTGATTCATTGCCCCTCAGCTCAGTGTAAAACCTCTTTCTCTGTCTTTCGGCTGCTCCCTTTAGAGGGCGCCACAGCCACCGATCCGCCTCCATCTAACCCTCTCCTCTGCATCCTCCTCATTAAACTCCAACCACCCTCATCCATGAACCTGTTCACTGGTCTTCCTCGTTGGTAGGTCCCACCCCCTGTTCCCAACATCCTCCCTGTTCCTCCTCTCACGGTGTCAGCATTTATCTGCAAAGCTTCCAACATGAGCTGCTCAGCTGTTGGATTCATTCCCAATCCCATCCATCCCAGTTACTGTATTGCTGGTTTTTTTAGGTCGTTCCTAACCTGGGAAACGACCAATCTGGTGATTCGCTTGATTACACTCATTTTACATAGGATGGCCTTTCTGACAAATCTCTGACTGACATGGACTTGGGACTGGCACATGAGGACAAACTATTGTGCCCTCTTGTAGAAGCAAATCTTTCTCCACAGCGTTTAGCTATTGTGTGATAGTAGATGTGTAGCCTTTGTTCTGTTTTTGTCTCACTTTTGTTTATCTGGGCTTTTTGTAGCTTTCCTCAGTTAACCAGGATTTAGGTATAGGGACTTTAAGGCTTTTCCCCAGATTTATGCCATTGACCAAGATCATCTTTTGACCCTTGAACTAGTGGAAGTTCACTTAAGTAACGCGTGTCTATGTTCAAGGGGAAGTTTGCTCAATGCCTGCTAGAGTTCAACCCTGTCTGCTCCTCTGTGTAAATCTGCTGTGACTCACTTTAAGTCTTGTTCCCCGCCATCCCTGTCCTGTTATCTCTGTGTTACGATCACGCCTGCTTTGGAAAGCTTTAGCCCCTTCTTTATGGGTTATCTTGGTTTCTGAGAAGCGTGTTCTTTTGCTTTTCTGGTGTTATCAGTCCACTGCATGCTTTATGCTTCGTTGATCCAGGCTTCTGCAGTTTTAACTGATGTAAATCAAAAAGAAGTCCTCATCTACCTCAGCTGTGAGCTTTGTGCATTGGCAGAAGAAGCACTCTGGATCAGGACTGTCATGATGTGGGTTAAACTAGCACAGTTTCATTGGTTATTCTTAACATTTTAATCACTCACAAAAAAAACAAAAATGTATTTGTTTTTCCTTCTTATTGCGTTGAGTGACTAATACACACAAACCATTATTTTTGTCAGGAACTGGAGGTGGAGGACCCAATATGCAATCCTAGGTGACAGAAACTCAACGTTTTAATGAATAAACTAATAAACAAAGGAGGGCAACAAAGCAGATGACCCCACAGGAACTAAAAAAAAAAAAAAAGAGAGAGACTTAAAGAGCCTATATCACACAAAACCGACTTTTGGAGCTTTTCATTGTTTTATAATGTTCGCTCTTCACTATAAACATCCCAAAGTGGTATTTTGATCCATTCATGCTTTTCTGAGTATTCCTCTGAAAACCTGCTCTCTGAGCACCAGCCCCTCCCAATCCATGAAAATGAATGGGTCCTCACATTGTGATGTCACAAAGTGAAGAACCGCCCCTTCCAGGAAGAGTCTATGCTGCCAGCTCCGCCCCCAGGCTAACAGACACACCCACTTTCTCTGTGGAGCTAGCGGTGATCAGCTAAACGCTTTCCTTTATATGAACAATCTGAACATCCATCTCTGTAAAAGTTTAGATGCTTGTTTTTTTTCCTGAGAGAAATAGAAACACACTGCTAAGGGCCGACTCTATGATGATGTCATGAAGTGGGCGTGGCATATTTTTTCATTTCAAAAAATCATTGTTAGTGTGCCAAAGGTCAAATACTATCATATATACAGTTTACTCTGTCAGGCTTAAGAAAAGCAGGATATAGATCCTTTGAATACACAGAGGATAATAAAGACGATTTTAGACAGATGTGGATAAATTACACCCTAAACCTGGTGTGACTGACACAGAGAACATGAGCTAAACCCAAACCCAAAGTCCCAAAAACCCAATGTGCTCCACTATTTGGTGGAGAAGGCAGTAACAGGGTTAAGGTTGTGGTACAGGGGTAGAGCGGTTAACCCTTATCAGAGGAGTGCAAGTTTGCCTCCCACCTTGCCCCCCCACGTGGGAATGCTCTTGCCATTGAACTTCACATTGCTCTTGGTGCTTGAGGTTGGCGGCATGTATGCAGCTGTGTGTGTGTGTGTGCATGTGTGTGTGTGTGCATGGGTGAATGGGACTGTTAAGCCCTTTGGGCCTTTGGGGCTGCTGTGGTGCAGCGGCAGAGCAGTTTATATCTGATCAGAAGATTCCAGGTTCAGTTCCTGCTCTGGCCGCCCATGTGTCAAAGTGTGCTTGGGAAAGACACTGAACCCAGGGTTGCTCCTGGTGGTTATGGGATGGCGGTCAGTGTGGAGTGTGTGACTGTGTGCATGGATGAACGGGACCTTAACTGTAAAGTGCTTTAGACCTTCTAAGAAGGGAGTAAAGTGCTATATAATAATTTTTCCATTTAAAACAAGGTAGAAAACTGTTATCTGAAAATAGATTTAAGTACAGAGAAACTCAGTGCGACCGATTGACATCTCAAGGTAAAACCTGACCCTGCAGTTGAGTTAGAAAGGCAGTCACACGGCCACTCACATATTTATCCTCATTGAGTTGTGTCAGTTTGCTTCATAAACCTTTCCTCTGTCCTCTCACAGGTCCGCTGAGGGTGATCGTCCCCACAGAGTCGGTGTCCGCGTACCTTGGTGACACAGCACTGCTTCGCTGTGAGGTCTCAGGCGACCCACTACCTGTCATACGTTGGCAGAAGAACCGTGAAGACCTACCAGTGGCCTTTGACCCAGACTTTCGCCTTGCAGTGTTGCCGTCTGGCTCACTGCAGGTGAGCCGTGTTCAGCCGCCGGACTCAGCCACGTACCGCTGTCTTGCTGATAACCCTGGCAGCACCAGGACGGGGACAGATGCAGAGCTCCGAGTCCTCCCAGGTACGGGAACAGTTTTAAGACTCAAATGCATAGATGTAGACTTTAGTGACTGATCATCATGAAGGAACGTGTCATTAAAGATATTCAAAGTTCTAGTTGAGTCGTGGTAACTTACTTCTCTAGTTTTAGCTACACGTCAAGCTTGCAGGGTTAAGTGTGTTGTTTCTATCATTTTGCTCACTTTCCTCTTTATGCTAAATGTATCATTTTAAGATGAAACAGGATGTAATGGATGTTTCGAACATGAGGTATGATTTTAGTAATGTGCCTGTTGGTGGAAGGAGATTCTCCTGGATCTGCAGGGACTCTGTCAGCAGCCTGTACTCTGTACGCATCTAATTATTCATGTCTGTGCACCGTCCACTTTATATCACTTAGATTACAGCTCAGGTTGGCTTACGCTCTCTCCGCTTAAACACCACTTCCAGAGGAAATCATGAAGTGTTCCCATACTTGTTCCCAGCAGGGGCTCTTTGGAGCTACGGCAGGATAATCACATGTATTTTGCATTTCAGAGCACGTGTGCAGACTCCCAGCCAGCTCCTGCCTCCCCCTCTGCACAGCCACATCTAATACAATGAATGGGGCAAATACTTCAATTTTCTAATGAATAACATTTAGCCAATATTCTACAGCAAAAATAAGTAAATGAACAAATAACAAGAAAAAAAACAGTCAACTAAAGACTTTCTAATACAGAGGACAATAACAGTATTCATCAGTCCTCAATTCCTTGAAAAAGAGATGCAGTCTCAATGGAAATTCCTGGTAAAATAAAAAATAAAATAAAATAAAACTCTGCAAGTTGTTGCACTAAAAACAAATGACATAGGTCTATCATGTTCATTATAGGTATACTTTAACTGTGAGAGACAGATTCTAAAAAAGGAATCAGGAAATGACATACCGGTACCTTGAACTTTAAATAGTTTATTTGTTTAATGGTACCAAGAATAAGTAAGTATCTCATACTAACAAACAAGAATTCTGCCAATCACAGACCTGTTACTACTCCTTTAGGAAGCCCTTCTAACCTCCACTGGTTACTCTTTGTTCATGGCACCAGTTTGAATTGGTTATCTGTGCCAAAGACAACTAACCACACCCGTATGCCACGGCCACACATACAACTGCCCCCGCAATGGGGAGGCATCGGCAGACTGTACCTGGCAGCAGTCAGGCGTCAGTTAGTCAGGCGGGGATGACGCCATTACAAATTCAGACGGCCATAGGGTGGTGGCAGCCAGATCGCTGGCCAGCAGCAGCTCTGACTGGACGGTGTGTAAATGCCCCCACCACCGGCCGCCAGCTGCCTTGTAGCCCGGGGGTATTTAAACTGCCCATCTACTGTCCGAGCAACAATCTGCGCTGCAACCATGGTCTCACCAAACAACCTCTACCGCAATGCAATTGAGAAACTGTGGAGGCAGTTGAAAGTCTTTGTTGCCCAGCAACAACCCCAAAACATCACAGCTCTTGAGAAGATCTGCATGGAAGAATGGACCAAAATAGCAGCTACGGTGTGTGTGCAAACCAGAGAAGACCCACAGGAAAATCATGCAATGGGATTTCCTGGAATCTTTTTTACTTTCTGTCTCTCACAGTCGAAGTGGAGAGATCTTTCATCTTCTAAAACGGGACAACTTGCAGAATCTGTACATGCAAGATACTTTATTGCTCCGCTGTATTTATCTACTTGGTCTGCAAAAGTTCTGTCTGGATTCACACAAACACTGCTAATCTTCAGAGAATTCCATGCTGCTGTTTGTTTAGTTTCCTTGAGGCAGATAGTAAAAATAATGTATGGATTGTGAATTTATGGGCTGCCATATATCCTACTATTTGCGGTTTTTGCAAGGAGCTACAAGCACACACATTTTGCACACCTGATCCTGACAACTAAAATAAGACGTGTGCAGTGAAAAGTTGATGTTTTTGGCATCCGACAAATTAAAACAGCTTTGACTTTTTGTATGATGTTTTATTTACTGACAGATCTTTAACATGTTACTAGAAAAAAGATGTTAAGTTGTGTCAGACATAATTTAGCCAAACGAGTGCAGCACCTTAAGTTTTGTGTTTCTCAGCAGGACGGAGGGGCTTAGCATCCATTCTTTATGATGTGAAGAGGATTTAGGCTCTGCTAAAGACACAAACTCAGATCACTTCCTGCCTCTCTGACTGTCTGCTCGTCCAAACACCACTGAGCTTACTCTCTTTCACTGTTATAAAGGTGTAGATGTGCAAATACTTTTTCTCATGGCAGACACTTTTGCTCTGCGGATGATCTTCTTTCATGACGTTCTTTTCAGTCTAGCCTTTTTTTTGGGTTTTTAATCTTCTTTTCTGTTTGATTCAGCATGGCACTTTCATGGGGAGGAGTTTTTTTTTTTTTTTGGGTTTAATAGTTCTGACCGCATAAAGATTTTATCAGATGGATCCACCAGGCAGACTCGGAGGTCAGAGATTATCAGATGGTAATGTCTGATTTCCATATGTCGTCTTTAGATTTCAATGCCAATCCCAGTGACCTTTAGCTGCTGCTCCAGCCAAAGCTCAGTTCTGGGCGTTTTGAGACAGTTTGGATGAACCAATCAGAAAAGAGATGCAGAGCTCGGCAAAATCCCCCCCTAAAATGTTGGCCATCAGTGGTCAAAAGAGACACACCCATCAGGTTAACCAGTCAAAGCCAGCCAGATGTGAGTGCTGGCAGGTTGTCATTAAAGCAGTTCTTTCCTCCAGTCTTTGCAGGAGACGTTTGTTTACCAGCAGCATATTTAAGCCCAGCAGATTAGTAGATGGAGTAGATGGAACATTCTCCAGTCACTGAGTGGTGATAAGCAATAGCTAATTAGTGTAAGCTGTTGTGCTAAGAGCTGTTTAAAAAATTAATTGAAAGCCTGGTGTGTAATTTAATGTTTTGGCTCACAGTTTTTTCTCATTTCTTTACAAAAGCTATGTAAATTCATTTAACACTGACTATATATATAAATATATACATATATAAAGAAAGCTTTGTGATGTTTTTAGCCTGAAAATGTTTGAGGATTCATGTAGTATTTCCTGTGTTTAAACACAGCTCTTTTGTTTGCATGATATTAAATTTAATTTAATGCTGCTTTACTCCCACAAGTAACAATGGTGCAATACATGCTATACGAACAAAAAGTCATTATGCAAGCTTATTGCTTTCGGCAGCAGTCAGTTCAAGGACTGTTTCCTAATATAGCAGAACCAGTGAAATCCAACCAAAAAAATATTTCGTGTTCAGGGTTCATATTAATAAACTGGTATAAGGCTGTGTCTTCTGTTACTTATGTTCAGGGGTTTTGTGGGCCATCTGCGCTCCTTATCCTCATCTTTGTTGTTTTCTTTGAGTCTGGCTTCCATCATCATCATCCATGAGATAAAAGAGAGCTCAAAACTGAAACTAAAAGACCTAAAAACTATTGCAAAATTCCATGATTTAAAGTCTATCTTGGCAACAGCCTTCAGGCTGTTATGAGGACAAAGTTCCACCTCTTTTGTGCATATAATGATTCATACTAGCACATCCATAAACCCTGCATTCACTTTCGAGGTCCACATATTTTTTCTGCATTCTCCACATCCTGAAGAGCGGCACATGCTGCTGAGCTTGTCAAACATTTCAGAAATCTTTGCTCTTCTCTTTTTGTTTAGGTGTTTTGTGTTACATTTCCAAGCTCTATTCTGTTTTATATTTGCCACGTGTTTCAACTGTCAAATTAAGTAGCGTGTGTTTCCTTGCAAGTTCTTTGTTTCTCTCCCCTCAGTAAGGTTTGTGACAAAAGAAGTGAAGACAGGTGAAGTGAAAGTCAAGACAACTACAGCAGAAGTAACTTTAATGAACAGAGTGTGGCAAAAAGTAAATACATGTTTGTCCTCGGCAGGATGTGTTTGCATGAATGGAACCACTGCAAAAAGCTGAAATATTACTTAATATTAGGAGGAGAACAATAATTCTTCTCACAGCTTTGAGACACGAGTTAAATGAGTGGAACTTTTTAAAATGGCTGAGTACTTAGACTTACGGATTCAGTTGAGGCGTTTTAATCTTTGTTCCTAAATATTTATGGTCTTTTTACTAATGTTTTTGAGGTTCAGAATAACAAATGGATGATCCATAGAGGGGCTTCTCTTCCTGTTTTTAGTTGTCAGAGTCCTCATTGTGATGCTAACAGCATCTGGAGTCTCATCGGATTTGCTGACAGGTTTTTTTTTGCCGGCAACGTGTCTGTGAAAATATTAAAGGAGTCATGCAGTTTCTCTGTGATTATCTCTGTGATCCCTTTTCACTCACCTCTTTGACCAGAAAGAGATAAAAAATGGAGGGCGGATGGTTTGTCCCAGCTCTGACGTCCTTAGTTTTCTGTGTGTTCAGCGGCTCAGGTTTGCTGAGGTTTTACCACTGTTTTGAGGGATTTCTATCATATTGTTTGCGTCTTTTCACTGTATATGTCCTTGTTCACACAAGCTTTGTGTTTTTGAAGACCAATAAAATGAAGGACCAGCGCTCTTTGCCTAGTATCCACTACTGTCAAATCATGTCAGGGTTAAAGTTTATATATAATATTAATAAATAATTCCCTCTCACCCCTCCATGGGTGGTTTCCCCTCCAAGCTGGGGTCCTCTACCAGAGGCCTGGGAGCTTGAGGGTCCTGCAGTATCTTAGCTGTTCCTGTTCTTTTCTGGACTGAGAGGTCTGAGGTCTTTCCAGGTATCTGTTGTAACCACTCCTTTAGCTTGGGGGTTACTGCCCCGAGTGCTCCAATTACCACAGGCACCACTGTCACCTTCACTTTCCAGGCTTTCTCCAGTTCTTCTCTGAGTCCCTGGTATTTCTCCAGTTTCTCATGTTCCTTCTTCCTGATGTTCCCATCACTTGGCACTGCCACATCCACCACAACGGCTTTCCTCTGTTCTTTGTCCACCACTACAATGTCTGGTTGGTTCTC